>JAWNOU010000102.1:0-106987 GCA_035045725.1 Drosophila ezoana
GTTTGTGTGTTTGTTATTTGTCTGCGTGACTCCTGTGAATGTTAATCAGCGTTTGATTACATTTTAACACTAAGTGCACTGACAAAATTGTGGGTAAAATTGTAGGTATGTATGTTTTTATTTTTCACGTAGTTTTTTGTTGTTGTATTTTTCCTTCGAAACTGTTTAACAACGACAATTGGCCTCACTATTCGTTGCGGCAACGGATGATCAGCGATTGATTCCGCGCAATTGTATACGTATGTTTGTTTCGTTTATTGTTTGTCTGCATGTACTCGTATAAATGCTAATCAGCGATTGATTTCATTTTAATACTTAGTACACTGACAAAATTGTGGTTAAATTTTAGATATGTATGTTTTGTTGTTTCATGTATTTGTATATATGTATATATTTTTTTTTTTTTTTTTTTTTTTTTTTTAAACGATTTAATTACAACACTTGGCCTCACCCTTGGTTTCGGCAGCGGATGATCAGCGATTGATTCCATTGCTTTCATTTTAATACTTAGTACATTGACAAAATTGTGGTTACTTTGCATAACACTTTTTATTTTGTTGTTGCGAATAGACATTCTTTGTTGGGAAATCTTTACGAGTAGTTTACATATTTTTTTTTTTTTTGATTTTTTTTTTTTTTTTTGTTACACGCATTACATATTTTTGCACTTTCACATTACTTACAATAATGTTAGAAAGAGAATGGTAAACATTCTGTTTACCGGCTGCGCCAGTTATGTCCCAAGGAGCTGAGGGTGTGGTCTGGAAGTCCTGATGCAGATCCTGGGTAGAGTTGCAGTCGTTGTTCGATGTTTGGTTGTAGAAATTTTGTATTTGATGAAATAAAGAGAACGTCTGGTTGAATTGATCGTCTGAAGCAGAATGTTTTATTGGGAATTCGTTTAGTTTAACTTAGCCTAAGAATAATGTGGAATATGAAATCTGAATCGGCACTTTGTAGCGACAAAGTGCTGAGTTCGTTTTGTCGCCGGATGCTTTAACGTAAACATTTGTAGGCGGCAAGTTGGTCGCCGCTGTGTTGCAACTTTGTAGTCGCTGAGTTGCAACTATGTAGTTGCTGGGGTGGTCGTTGACCACTTGAAATTGTGTCACACGTGTGTGGCATTAGTATGTGTCCGATGATTGACGGCATTTGAAGCTGAGTCGTTCTATGTATCGTTGTATGTATTTGGGCATCACATGTTGATGCGAGGGGGTTTGAGGGGAGGGGAAGTATAGGGTACCGACGGGTCGGTAACTCGCGCTGCATTTGGTGAAGGAATAAGAGGGTTCAGGGTATCCCCTAGTCGGGAGCTCCCGACTAGAACCTCTTACTTGTTTCTTTTACATTGGCGTAAGTGCTGTTGTTAATGGTTACCAATGTTTTAAAAGTAACAAGGTTATGCCTGTAATCCAGGTTCTGTTAATACAATTTGTGCCTGATACTAAAATAGCGCTGTCTGTTGTAATTTCTATTGGTTTATTTTTTTCGGATATTTTTATACAACTTGTAAATTGTTTATTAAGAAGATTTACAAAGCAATTTTCGTCAAAAATAATGACCGAAAAACTATTATATATTTATTTTTTAAAATTTTCGATGAGATAAAAGTTATTTTTATACCCTGAACCCATTAAAAATGGGTAAAAAGGGTAGATTGTATTTGTGCAAAATGTAAATGTATGTAACAGGCAGAAGGAAGCATCTCCAACCCCATAAAGTATATATATTCTTGATCAGCATCAATAACCGAGTCAATCTGGCCATGTCCGTCTGTCTGTCCGTATGTAGGAACGCAAGAATATCAGATCCTATAAGAGCTAGAGACTTGAAACAGTAGACTTTTAGCTGCAGGTCCTCCTAGTTCTGACGTAGAACTAGTTTGTTTCCGATAATCGATAACTTACTTCGTTTCCAAGCAATCGATAAAAATCGATATCGACATCCTATTTTTTGAGCATATTGGGTAAATAGAGAGTCACCAAACAAGATATGTTGCTTCTAGAATATTATATATACATATATCAAGTATCTTTCATTTAAACCACCTACCTGCGACTACCTCATAGCTATAAGTCAAGTTAATATCCCAACTTTTATTGCCCACCAATTTAAGCCACAATTTAAATGCAATTGACTTTTAGAAGAATTATTTTAGAGAATACACAAATATTCTATGGTACAATAAGATATACTGTAGAAAATTTCATTAAGATCGGTTAAGATACATAGAAGTTATTAAAGAAACCATGTGGTTATATATGTACATATATTGGCAGGCCACGAGTCAGCGGCAGCTGGCACAAAGCGCTAGAATTTCTGTATACATGTGCACTAATTTTTATGTACATATGTGGTCTTATTTTAGTTCATTTTTTTTTCAATTAGTAGCAACTTTCGGTATGGCTGTAAAGTAAAAAGCCACGGGAAGCAGTTGGTCGCGGGGCGCAAGTTCAATTCCAATGAGGAGAAAGAATTTTTTTTACTATTTATTTTTCTAATAATGTTAGTTTAATTTTAATTTATCTTTATTACTACAAACGAGCGCGTAGCGCGATCTGCATTTGGTGTTGCGATAAGAGGGTTCAGGGTATCCCTTAGTCGGGAGCTCCCGACTAGAACCTCTTTAATTGTGGCGGAAAATTGTTCTTTAGTTGAGCTTAAACGATTTAATTTATTTTTTCTTGAGTAGTTTGAACTAATCATAGTTCGAATGGGGCTCATATTCCAATTTGCCTTTGCTGACCCACTGGTCAGTATTAGTTGTATTTAATAAACGGACAAATGTGTATTCGGATGTTGCTTGATAATGCTTACATCAGTTAGTTCATGAGTGTTTTTAAGGAATCTATTAGATTCAATGCATTGAAGAAACTTTGTAGGTCTTCTGGCCTTCCATCGAATTCTGATATCAGCGATGAGGCTAATTTTAAAAACTCTTCTACTGTCTGTGAGTTATCGATTATCGGAAACAAATTTTTCGAAAAGTGTGAAACACCCCTCAAATGAAGTTGAGCTAAGATCTTTGAAAATAATTTTGAGGCCGATCGGATGGTAAACAAAAAAGTTACATCCAAACATTTTTCGCTAATTAACCACTGTTGTGGATGGAATTTCCAAAAAGTTCTTATGTAGAGCTTTGAAAATAAGTTTGAAGCAAATCGGACAAAACTTAAAACTTCACTAAAAAAACTTAATAATTTAAAAAAATTATATAAATATTTGCATCAACTTAAAAATACATTTTTTCTACGGAGCCAACCTCAGTACACAACATGCATTTATATGCTAACACAAATTTGGGGTAGTTCATGATCAGCGCTAGAAAACTAAGAAAATTGATTTCTTTATCAGCCAGAGACTTTGCCAGAGCTGTGAATAACAACACATATATACAAACATATTTTGATGTAGTTATGTATGGATAATTCACACATACAAACATAGGTGCTTGCACGCCATTGGCTGAGACAAGAACTTCTCTCGAGCATACACCGACCAAAAATAAAAGTGAAATCAATCTATGTGTGCTATTTTCATTACATAGTCATTGCACAAGATGCGATTTGTGACAAAATTATTTTATTCTTAAATTTTCCTCTAAAATTATCGTTAGTATTTAGGGTAATGTATTATTTAAATAAATCATGGATAAAACAAAAGTACTTTGCGTCGATCTTAAGTTCAAAACCATTGCGCTCATTGTACTTCGAAAACGAAGCGACGCAAAGCAGCTTTGCTGAAGGTAGGTTGGCCACTAACTTCGTTGCTCGTGTCAGCATCAGCAAGCCGCGACAGAGGTCGGCTGGCATGTCGTATGAAGTCGTAAAAGCCAGATAGAAAGCCAGGCTAGCAATTTTTAGTCGCATGCAAGTGTATGGACGTTACTCACCTTAGTGTTTATATTGTCTTTGGTTCGGTGCTGATTCAAGCGAATCAAAAGACAATACTGCCAACGTGGTCACTAATGTCAAGAAAGCTGCATACGAAATGCAAAAAAAGTAACGGTAGTTTTTGAATGTGTATATAGGCATTTTTGGCTATACTTGGAAGCAAGTTTCTGAGAATTTTTTTATAAATTTGTGTAATACGTGGTTAGATATTGCTTAAAAATGCTGGAACATTTTTAAGCATTGGGGAACGTCGGTTAGTTTTAAATATTCAATTGCGAAAATTATATATGTATCGCAGTCTTTCCACCGTACAATCTGTCATTAGACTGTTTAAATATGAAGGGCGTGTGGAAAATAAGGCAAAATCTCGCCGCCCACAAAGTTTGACAAACAGCGATCGGCTAACTATTAAGCGAATGGTTGCCTCGGATCCATTTATAAGCGCAAATAATATAACCAGAAGCAAGTGTACCCCGAGACGGTTAGAAAAGCCGTAGTAGATGCCGAGTACAAGTCACACACACCCAGACGAAAGCCTTTTGTGAACTCCGTCATTAAAAAGAGACGCTTGGACTTCGCAAAAGAGTACCAAAATGCTCCTCCAGAGTTTTGGCGTAATGTCATATTTTCGGACGAGTCTAAATACAACATATTTGGCTCAGATTGACGGCTTCGAATGTGGAGAAGAGCCGGATAGGCATATAACCCAAAAAAAATATATATTGTAACAATTAAACATGGTGGTGGTGGAGTGATGGTATGGGGTTGTATGGCTGCAAGTGGCGTCGGCAGCTTGGAAATAATTGAGGGATTGATGGATTGATATTTAAACAAGTAAGAGGTTCTAGTCGGGAGCTCCCGACTAGGGGATACCCTGAACCCTCTTATTCCAACACTAAATGCAGCGCGCGCTTATAGATAGAGAGAAGCGGGGAGGTGGCGATAGGTACAAAATTAAAGATACTCGATATATATGTACATATATACTATTCTAGAAGCTAAATGTCAAGTTTGGTGACTCTAACTCTTATTATTTACCAAATTTGCTTAAAAAACGGGATTTCGATATACATTTTTATCGATTACTTGGAAACGGGGCAAGTTATCGTTTATCGGAAACAAACTCGATCTGCGCGGGCACCAGGAGGACCTACAGCTAAATTTCAAGTCTCTAGCTCTTATAGGTTCTGAGATCCTTGCGTTCATACGGACGGACGGACGGACGGACAGACAGACGGACATGGCTAGATCGACTCGGCTATTGATGCTGATCAAGAATATATATACTTTATGGGGTCGGAGATGCTTCCTTCTGCCTGTTACATACATTTGCATTTTGCACAAAAACATAATACCCCTTTTACCCATTTTTAATGGGTTCAGGGTATAAAAAAAGGACAAGCGTGTAAAAATTGGGTGTATCAAGCTCGTTTTATTTTCAACAAGATAATGACTTGTAATGGCTTATAATACGCGGATGTATCTTGCATATTGTACCCCACACTTACTCAAGACGCCACCACAGAATCCTGATTTAAATCCCATCGAGCATTGTTGGCACATGTTAGAAAAAAAGATAAGGAATCACCACATTAGCTCAAAGTCCAAGCTCATAGAGGTGTTGAAGGAAGAGTGGACGAAAATCGACCAATCCTACACCGAAAAACTTGTTTTTTCCATGCCAAATCGGCTTAAGGCAGTCATAAAAAATATATTTTAAAATTCTAAAGTAATTAGTTTAAGTGTACGAAGACTTTATTGGAGCCAAAAACGTGCCCTATTTTTGTTTTTTCCTTATAACTTTTATATTATTAAAAATATTGAATATATATATTTTTTTGTTAAATAAAGTTAAATAATAGATAAAAAAAAATTGCATTTTAACTTTTTTTTGCTCTTCTGCAAGTAAGTTATTTTCGATATCAAAAGAATATTTTAGTCGCTGTACAAAGATATTATTGGTACACTGTATATAAAACATAACAAAATTATAAAGATACGTTACATAAGCAGAGCAACCAACTTAGAAACAATATAAATTTTTATATTTTTCGTCGTGGTTGATGACAAAATTGATCAAAGTCACACCGACAAGCCAAAAACATATGGAATTCATATCAATATATGAATTTGAATATAGCGTAGAAGCCAGCCCACTTCTTTTATATTCTAAAATAGAGAAAGAAATAGTTTTATCAACTTTACCCTATGTAAAGGTAAAAACAATTATTGAAGAACATTCCATTCTAGGGCCCAGCAACCACAGTTTTAGTTCGTATGTACAGGTAGTTCTAAAAGTTATGGAATGGAGTGCAATAGCTCGACAAATAGATGAATTTCGAAATAGATTCGAAAGATGCATAAACTAATATAAAAGATAGATTATCAGTAGAACACAAAAGTAAATTTTTGAATGCAATAAGATCCCCTTAATATTAATTAATCTTATTAATAAACGATACTTTACAATAAAAGTGCCAGAATAACTATAAAAAATTAAGTCCAAAATTAATCCAAGTCAGCTTGAAGATTTAGAAGAGTCAGTCAAGAGACATAGAAACACTTGAAGAAATAGGTGAAGAATCAATCGAACAAAAAGAAATCATTGCTTTAAACCTAACCATGGCCAGACAGTAGACGAGTTGTTAAAATTAGCCTCATCGCTGATACCAGAATTCGATGAAAAGCCAGAAGACCTACAAAGTTTCTTCGATGCATTGAATCTTATAGATTCCTTAAAAAACACTCATGAACTAACTGATGTAAGCATTATCAAGCAACATCCGAATATACATTTGTCCGTTTATTAAATACAACTAATACTGACCAGTTGGTCAGCAAAAGCAAATTGGAATATGAACCCCATTCGAACTATGATTAGTTCAAACTACTCAAGAAAAAATAAATTAAATCGTTTAAGCTCAACTAAAGAAAAATTTTCCGCCACAATTAAAGAGGTTCTAGTCGGGAGCTCCCGACTAAGGGATACCCTGAACCCTCTTATCGCAACACCAAATGCAGATCGCGCTACGCGCTCGTTTTTAGTAATAAAGATAAATTAAAATTAAACTTACATTATTAGAAAAATAAATAGTAAAAAAAATTCTTTCTCCTCATTGGAATTGAACTTGCGCCCCGCGACCAACTGCTTCCCGTGGCTTTTTACCTTACAGCCATACCGAAAGTTGCTACTAATTGAAAAAAAAATGAACTAAAATAAGACCACATATGTACATAAAAATTAGTGCACATGTATACAGAAATTCTAGCGCTTTGTGCCAGCTGCCGCTGACTCGTGGCCTGCCAATATATATGTACATATATACCACATGGTTTCTTTAATAACTTCTATGTATCTTAACCGATCTTAATGAAATTTTCTACAGTATATCTTATTGTACCATAGAATATTTGTGTATTCTCTAAAATAATTCTTCTAAAAGTCAATTGCATTTAAATTGTGGCTTAAATTGGTGGGCAATACAAGTTGGGATATTAACTTGACTTATAGCTATGAGGTAGTCGCAGGTAGGTGGTTTAAATGAAAGATACTTGATATATGTATATATAATATTCTAGAAGCAACATATCTTGTTTGGTGACTCTAGCTCCTATTATTTACCCAATTTGCTCAAAAAACATACATTTACATTTTGCACAAATACAATATACCCTCTTTACCCAGTTTTAATGGGTTCAGGGTATAAAAATACCTTTGATCTCATCGAAAATTTTAAAATATAAATATATAATAGTTTTGCGGACATTATTTTTGACGAAAATTGCTTTGTAAATCTTCTTAATAAAAAATTTACAAGTTGTATAAAAATATCCGAAAAAATAAACCAATAGAAATTACAACAGACGGCGCTATTTTAGTATCAGGCACAAATTGTATTAACAGAACCTGGCTTACAGGCATAACCTTGTTACTTATTTTAAGAACCATAGTAACCATTAACAACAGCACTTACGTCAATGTAAAAGAAAAAATACTAAACTACCCAGCGGACCAACATGCGAGCCTTTAGCGAGAGTCTCGCGAAATGCTCTCAAATGAGCTCGTATGTGAGCAGAAAACGAGTGGGATATATTTTTATCGCAAAACACTCGCACACGAGCGTTGCAGTGAGATCTTTACGATAAAAATGCGTGCCCAGTAGAGAGAATGGTGTGTTGTTTTTGTTTCAAATATTAATCGTGCTCAGAGAGTGCAACATTGTCAAGAGAGCGAGAGAGTAAAAACGACGTGGCATTCGGATGCTGTGTTGTTTTTGTTGTTTCCTACTCAGCTCGTAAAATATGTGTTTTTTGGGGGTTGAAAAATTCCTTTGTTCTCTTTTCTATTGTCCGCCGAAGCGAGCAGACACGTGGTTAAAGTGATTAGTGGAAATTGGATTTCTGTAGAGAGGTAAGTAACTAACAAGTGAACTAACAAGTGTTTATTAATAACTAAACTATTCGCTTTCAGAATAGTATTCAATATTTTCACGAGCTATCAATAAATTAAAAATTAATAAATAAATAGGAAAGTAGTGAAAATGCCATATAAAAGAAAAAGCAGGTAATATATTTGCGAAGCTCGGCATGTGAAACGAGTCGCAGAAAAAATTGAGATTGTTGACAAAAATGAAGTAAAAATGAAATTTGAGTCTAATTTATTATTTTCAGATAGCAATGAGTTGCTATCTACAGAACATTCCAGTTCAACCGAGCTTAATACTCGCTTAGCCCAGTGGCTGTCCGCTAATAACATCAGCAAAAGGGCAGGCAATGATTTGCTTTTGCTGTTGGGCGAAAAAATTCCTGGCTTACCACGGGATGTACGTACTTTAAAATGTACTCCACGTGGTATTGTGAAACGAATTGTTGAGTCAGGCGAGTACGTTCACTATGGTTTAAAAGACGCGTTAACGGATTTCCTTTCCAATTTTACTTATCTTTCTCCCAATACAAGTTTAAATATTAATGTAGACGGGCTTCCATTGTGTAAAAGCACAAAAGAACAAACATGGCCAATTTTGATTAACGTGAACGGTACAAAGCCAGTATTTGTAGCTGGAATATATGCAGGTCATTCCAAACCACGTGATCCAAATGTTTATTTGGAAGAATTTGTCTGTGAACTATCAGAATTAATCACAGAGGGCATGATATTTCAAGATAAGCTATTCAAAATTTCAATTAGAGCATTTATTTGCGATGCGCCGGCCCGCGCCTTTATTTTGGGTGTGAAATATCACTCCGGGTTTTATTCATGTAACCATTGCGTTCAGAAGGGAGAAACTTTTAATAGGCGAGTGCTTTTCAGAGGATCATGTAATCCTCCACGAACCAATTATAGCTTCCGAAACCGTCTTCAACCAGAGCACCACAACATACAAAGCAAACTCATTCTTGAAGATTTGCCGATTGATTTAGTAAATCAGTTTCCCATAGACTATATGCACGTAGTTTGTCATGGCGTCACAAAATCCATTTTAGTGGCATTAGCGAGAGCCAAGGGTCATTCCTTTTCTTTGAGTCGGCAATCCCTAACTTCTCTTAACAATAAACTAACGCACTTCAAAAAATGTTTGCCTAGAGAATTCAATAGGGAAGTTAGGTCTTTAGACAATCTCGATAGATTTAAGGCCACAGAGTTTCGTACTTTTTTATTATATACCGGACCCATTGTCTTGAAAGACATTATAGACTCAAATTTATACAATCATTTTTTATTACTTAGCTTAGGAATTAGACTTCTTCTACACAAGGAGTATTGTGTCACACAAAACTCTCTTGCATCCAGTTTGCTAAATGACTTTGTAAGCCAAGTGCCTACTATGTATATGTTTCCGATGCTCACATTTAACTTTCATTGCTTAACTCATTTAAGCAAACAAACTTTACAATATGGTTCTCTTCAGACCATAAGCTCTTTTCCATTCGAAAACTTTCTGGGGCATTTAAAAAAAATGGTGAGAAAGTCGGACTACTCCTTGGAACAATTATACAACCGAACTGTTGAACGCAGTATTTTAAAAGTCGTTCTTAAAGAAAAAACTTTAAATTTCAATGGGTCCAACGGTAAAATTTCATATAAGCACTGGTATTTAGATCTAAAAGATCGCGATAGTTTTTTCTTCGTAAAGGATGGCAACATATATAAAATATATAAAATTATTGACATTGACAACAAAATTTTGCATAGCCGATTAGTTGTTGACCTAGACCCATTTTTTACTTTTCCAATAAATTCCATCTTTGTAGGCATATTCTCTTCAAAACAACTCAATTTCCACTCGAAAGAAATATCAGGCAAAATATTTCATTTTGAAGAAAATGGTATACAAGTTATTTAAGTGTTGTAGCAGGTAGCCGTGGGGATCCCGCGTAGCTGCTGATTGTGAATTCCAGGTCCAGCGTCGCTTCCGTGAGGAAGTCGATCCAAGGTGAACTCTGACACGATTTTTATGATGATTACGTTGGAGGACTTGACTTCGTCCCCTTTGGTGATTATTGCCCTTGTGGTGCAATAATGTGATCAATAAGAACAAATGTTACGGTTATGAGCCGGAGTACGAAATAGACAACTTGTGTCTTCTTTATTAAAAAGCGAACTGAAGCTAAAGACAAATGCAAAACATAATTCTACTTAGCAAAGTCAATGCGTCGCGCCATCGGACCACAGTCGGCATGCCGACTCAGCATTCTCAGCGTCGCAGCACACCAGCAAAGAAGTGTCATGCGATCGCTGCTGATTGTTGCCAGTGCAGAGCACTGAACTCACAATTTGGCGTGTCAGCATCATTCATGTGTTGTTGCTTAGTTGCTATAGTATTTATGTGTTAACTGCCCCCCCCTCAAGTTTATGGCCGTCCTCGGCCATGTTAAAGTTGTCGATCACACCTTGGATTTTTATCGATGCTCGTCTCTTCCTTATTGCCTGGACAAGGATGAGTGAGGCAATGAGACCCACATTCAGTATTACTCCGCCAGTGAACCATAACTTGGGCGATCCAGCATTATCACCTCTTGGATGGAGCGTAAGTTTTCGTTGCTCATTCGGTGTAGTAGTGGGATACTCAGAGTCGAGTCATGCCCGATGATCCTTAGAAGTGGAGACCTTACGATGCCGAGAATTTTATCCATTGCTTTCCGCTCGTTTATAAACTCGGTTCCGTTGACGATAGCTACTCGTTCAAATGTTATTAAGTGTGTTCCTTTTGCGATTACTTCGGGGCTATCATCTGTGCGGACGCGGACAGTCGCCTCGTTGATGATGATCACGCCATGATCGACGGGCATTACTTCTTTTAGGTGACTAGGTTGAGTATGGCATTGAGCTATGCTTCCCGCGTAGAGTAACGTCGCGCAGGACTCGCGTCGAGATCGCTCGCAAAAGCTGATGTGTGTGGTCTGGAGGCACTCAGTGACTGCAAAGGTATCCTTTTCGCATTCGGCCAGTGAGTTCTCGTCGAGACGTAGTATGGTGTGATTGTGAGACACGGGATAGATGGTGATCTTTTTGCATCTGGCTTCGACCCTTGGGAAGGCTATTAGTATGTGAATTATATCGTCGGACTGAAGGACCCTAATCTTTGAGGCTTCTATTAAACTAACTATTGGAGTGTCCTGTTTGACAAGTGAATTCAAATCTGCGTGGTTTAATATTGTAGGGTTTACTATACCAGATTTTGCCAAGGTTATTGTGAGAATTAAATTTTGAATTTCGATGGTTAGCATTCTGTTTCTAGCCAAAAGCGTCTCATACAAGTGTGGAGTGTCAGTTAATTTATTTTTTTGAGCTTTTATTATCTGGTTTACGGTATCAGTTAGTTTGTTTATTTGTTTCTGTGTCTCGGAATTTATGGCTATTTGTCTGGAATTTGATTCGATTAATTGGGCTTCTGTTACCCTGATTTTTAAGAAATCAGAGGCGTCTGGGGTACCTGCTACTACCTTCAGGGCTGTGCCTAGGAAGTCTAAACTTCTAGCCATTCTATGGTGTATCTTGAGTACGGACAGTAGTGTTTTTAAGTGGTCGGAATCAACATCAAGCAGTTTGCGCATATGTGATTGTGGGAACAAATCGGACAATTTTTCTGTTTCTTCTATTATGTTAACGAATTCGGAAAGGTTACTAGTGTGTCTTAAGTAGTCACGGTGTTCGAACACCAATACTTCACCGTCTATTACCGGGATGTAGTTGGCATGCGAGAAGTCGGTGATTCGAGCATTTGCTATTGCAAGGATGGTAAGCGCTATGAGGGTGAACCTGTAATTGGACTAAGTGGTGAAATTGTGGTGTTTTGTCTTGGGGAACTTATTTCCTAACTAAATATAAGGTAAAACTATTTTAGGTTGTCCTTGTGGACCACCCTCCCCTTAATTAAGACAGACGTTCCTAGGTCTGTTTTGTTGGGCTTTTGCCAGTTTGGAGGTAATACCTGAACTGCGCTTTTCGGTTCCCTCATGAAGAATTTCAACTGGTTTTTCGCAAATGACCGAGTGTAGCGATTTATTGTATTCTACTGTTGCTCTCAGTATTAGTTCGATCGTGTCCTCGATTTTTTTGTCAATCTTTAGGCACCTAGCGATCTCAACTAACGTACTGTGGAATCGTTCCACTTGGCCATTTGATGAACTGTGTAAAGGCGGAGCGTTTACAATATCGATGTTATATTGGTTTTTCAACATGGACGTAATGGTCTCTGAGTTGAATGAAGGTTCATTATCGCAATATATTATTTTAATGTTAGGAAACATATTCACAATTTGCAACAGGGGACCCTTAATGTCGACAATTGTTCTTGATGGTACTGGTTGTACTAAGGCGAATTTGGAAAACTTGTCGATGCAAGTCAAAAATTGTTTTTTGTCGGTTGAGAATATGTCTATGTGCAACATTTCGCCGGTGTATTGTGGGATCGGAGTTTCGCCAAGCTGCTGTTTCTTGGGATGTCTGTCATATTTTGCTTGCGTGCAAACTTTGCAGTTTGAGACTACTTCTTGGGCTAATCTGCTCATGTTCGGAAAGTAGTAGTCACGCAAGATTTGTTTGACATTTTCTTGGGCTGCTCTGTGCGCCCTGTTGTGCTCGCTATTTATTATTTCCAACTGATCGCTTTTACCCGTTATGTCTTGTACGAGATTTTTACAAAACCGGAATTTTGTAGAAGGAAAATGGGCAATCAGTTCGTGTTGGAAACTTGCTAATGTGGGAAGGTTGCAATGGATCGCGTTCACAACCTCCGTATTTACAACTTCTTTGAGGGTTTCTAAAATGCTGCTCTTAGCAGTAAAATTGATCAAGTGGCGAGTTTTGTTGCGGAATAAAACTATGGTGCGTTTCAATGGGAAACGCGCTTCTTCCAGAACGATCTGGTTTCTGAAGCAGTTTAACGGTTTGTCCGTGGCCTCGACCGTGTAGGTCAGAGAAATTTCGCTGTGAACGGTTGCAGCGTCAGATTGGGGCTCATTTTGTAGGGCATTGAGATTTTGTCTAGACAATGCATCTGCTACAGAATTTTCTTTGCCAGGCTTGTAGCAAACTTTGGCGTTGTATTGGTCGATGTAGGCTTTCCATCTTTTTTTTTTGGCATTGGTATTTTTGTCTGCTACTGCAAAGGTGAGAGGCTGGTGGTCAGTGAAAATGTTAATTTCTCTGGAGCCGTATAGGTAGTTTTGCAATTTACCTAAAGCCCACACGATAGCTAGCAACTCCCTTTCGTTGGTTGCGTAGTTCAGTTCTGGACTTTTTAGGGTACGAGAAATCATGGTAATGGGTCTGCCTTCTTGGGATAGGACTGCGCCGATTCCGTTTGCTGAGGCATCCGTGGTTAGGTCAAAAGCTTTTTTGAAATCTGGGTACATCAAAATTACGTCTTCTGACGCCAAGATGTTGCGCAGGCGTTGAAACGCGTTGCGCTGGGTTTCGTTGAACTCGACTGCTATTTTCTTTGACCTATGCTTACTCACCCAACCATTTTCTCCTTTTAGAATATCGCTTATTGGGCGAGCTATGGATGCAAAGTCTTTTATGAAGACTCTGTAATAGCTTGCCAGATTCAGGAAGGATCTGACACTGTAGACGCTTTTGGGTTCGGGGTACTCTTGAATGGCCTTGACTTTCTTTGGGTCGGATTTGGTGCCGTCTTTGCTTACGATGAAACCAAGATACTCTACGCTTTCTTTAAAAAAGTTGGTTTTCTCCTGGCTCACCCTCATATTGGCTTCAATCAGGCACTTGAGTACTGTGTCAATGTGCCTGACATGGTCTACTTCGTTTTTTGAGAAAACTATGACATCGTCTACGTAGACGTAACAAATTTTCCCAATATGTTCCCTTAGAACATCATCGATTGCCCTTTGGAAGATGCTGCCCGCATTCTTAAGACCAAATGGCAGTCGGCAGAATTCATATTTGCCACCGCAAACAGAGAACGCTGTTTTTTCGCGGTCATGTTCTGCAAGGTATATTTGGTGATACCCTGACTTTAGATCAAGGGTAGTGAAGTATTTAGCGTTTCCCAGGTTCGCTAGAATCATGGGAATGCTGGGCATCGGGTAACGGTCAGGTATAGTCTTCTCGTTCAGTTTCCTGAAGTCGATGACTAATCTTTTGTTTGCGTTGCCATAGGCGTCTGTGCCTTTTTTGTCAACAACCCACGTTGGGCTGTTGTAGGGCGACCTTGATGGTCTAATGATGCCGTCTTTTAGTAGTTGCTTGACCTCATTATTTATGAAGTCGGACACGCCCATTAGACTTGGGTAACTTCTGGCATATATTGGCTCGTTGTCAATCGTACGGATTGTGGCGGTGACAGAGGTGTTGAAAGGGAGTGCTTCTTCCGTTGTTGAAAAGGCCTTTTTCCTCTTAACTCTTCCTGAACTCTTTTTTGATAGAGATAGGAACTACGATGTCGTTTACATCGGTGAAATTTACATCAGTGCACTTCTGGTATTGAATTTCTTCAGAAATGCCCTGATACTCTAGTAGACTCTTTGCAAGGTTCAACCGTACCCCGGCTTGTGTTAACAAGTCGAATCCAATAATGGCATCGAACGAACTAAGTGTGTCTAATAGGAAAAAGGGGGAGGTGTGATTAAAAATGTTTATCAGGCATTTTTCCTTTATTTCAGTGGACCCGTGGATCGAATTCACCGAGAAGGGTTTGGCGACCGGCAATATGGTTTTCAGCTCCTTTACGGGCTTAACATAGTTTTTGCCGCGCCAGTATCGATAAGCATTTTTAATGTTCTCCCAGCCAACCGTCGTTCGATGAACGGTAACCGGGAGTGTTCCCTAAAAAATGGACAGAGTCGGCTTGATCGTACTCTTCCTCGCTGTCAATTTCTTCGACAGCAGCCTTTGCGGCTTTTTCGTATGCTACCTTTTGTTCTTCGGAATCCGTTTGAACAATGTTGTTAAGACGTTGCCGTCTCGGACCTGTTTGTCGCTCTGAGGAGTTCCTCCTCTTAGTAGCGTTTGACTCATTTGGTTGGTTCTGGTTGTATTCAGTACGCTGCCTAAATTTGGAAGAAGAATCTACCTCCATCGGTTGTGGAGCTGGCTCTTGGCTTTCTTTATTAGGTTGCTCCTTTGGAGCATTTTTCTTGTGTTTGTAATAAGGGTTTCTATCTTGACCGTGGTCTTCCTTGTAGTTTTTATTCTGTTTACCATATGGTTTGTGTTTGCCGTTTTCAGCTGTTTGGGATCGTTCCTCAACAACTTTAGCATAGGAGTTTGCAAACATGCTTCTCTCAATGCTGGCTTCTGTTTCTATGGCGAGGGCTAGCGCAGAGGGTAAGTCTTTGGGTTGCGCTGGGAATACGACAGCTCTGAGTTGTTTCCTCAAGCCTGATATGAAGGAGTGCAAGGCATCGGCTCTAACTTCAGCGTTAAGCAAATCAGCGCCTTCTTGTTCGTGTGACATAACAATTTTATTAGTTACCAGAGTTAGTCTCTTTTCGACCTCATCATAGTACTGCATAAGTGTCATTTCACCCTGTCTGACCTTGTCTAAGTTTTGCCTCAGTAGGCGTAAGGATGTTCGGTCGGCATAGGTGCAATCTAGTCTAGCCAGGATGGCGTCGAAATTTAGCACCGTGTTGTAGGAGATAAGTAGGGCTCCAGCAGGCCCTGTGACCTTGTTCCTAAGAATGGCTACTGCTTGGTAGTGTTCGCTACTACCGTCGAAGGGCTTAAAAAGTTCATACGCATCGATTGCTGCTTGTCTCCAAGCAACATATTGGTCTTGTGCACCAGAGAAGTCTGGTACTGATTTTATTATGTCGAGTTTTATGTCACATTTTACCCCAGGAACAACAGTTATCTTTTGGTAAGAGACGACTGCTGGAGTTTTCACTTGCAACCTTTGTATTTCCTGAGTTATCGAATTTATCTGGGACTGTTGTTGCGACAGTGCCGATCTAACGGCATTGTCAATGAGAGCTTGAATCTGTGAAGGGTCCATTGTGTTAGCTACCTGATATTCTGGGCACCAACCAACTTGTTCTTCACCTATACCATCGTCACTGTTGTACTCGGTCTTTATTTCCCTATAGGTGTTCCAGCTCATTTGTTAACCTCGATACTTGTATGAAAACTTTTTCGCATTGGGCATATAATTGTTTTAGTAGCAGTTGTTTATTTATAATAAAACCTGCATTAAAGGTATGCAATGGTTTTATTCTTAGTGAGGGTATGCAATGGTTTTTTAGTTAAAGTATGCAATGGTTTTTATTTTTTATTTTTGGTAAAAGTATGCAATTGTTTTTTTTGGCAAAATGTGTATTTCTTTTCGCAACTTCTATTCTTGTGTGTTATTTTCTTTGCTATTTGAATTCACTTGACAAACTTACATGTTTTTGTGTTATTGCCTATGAACTTGGTGGGTGTTAGGACGTTTGGGCGCCAGTTATTTAAGTGTTGTAGCAGGTAGCCGTGGGGATCCCGCGTAGCTGCTGATTGTGAATTCCAGGTCCAGCGTCGCTTCCGTGAGGAAGTCGATCCAAGGTGAACTCTGACACGATTTTTATGATGATTACGTTGGAGGACTTGACTTCGTCCCCTTTGGTGATTATTGCCCTTGTGGTGCAATAATGTGATCAATAAGAACAAATGTTACGGTTATGAGCCGGAGTACGAAATAGACAACTTGTGTCTTCTTTATTAAAAAGCGAACTGAAGCTAAAGACAAATGCAAAACATAATTCTACTTAGCAAAGTCAATGCGTCGCGCCATCGGACCACAGTCGGCATGCCGACTCAGCATTCTCAGCGTCGCAGCACACCAGCAAAGAAGTGTCATGCGATCGCTGCTGATTGTTGCCAGTGCAGAGCACTGAACTCACAATTTGGCGTGTCAGCATCATTCATGTGTTGTTGCTTAGTTGCTATAGTATTTATGTGTTAACTTACACACTTACTTTCCTTTAATTGACTAAATTCAGATAACAATGAGTTCGTCGTATAATTTTGTTTTGGATGGCAGCGAAGATGGAGGAGGATACGACAATAGTCAAAATTACAGTCTATCAGGTAACTTATTGACTTACTTATACATTTTATATATATTTTATTCAATTTTATTTCACCTATATTCAGGCTTTACTAATAATCCACCAAATACTAAAGGATTGAATAACTCACAAGCTCAACGCAATCATTCCGGTAATGTATTAAAACAATTTCGAATTAAATCCACATTTAATAGATTTTTTTCTAATATACTTGCAGAACTATTAAGCCTGATGCATCAAATGTTGATGAAAATTGATCGTCAAGGGGCTGAATTGATTTCATTAAGAAATGAAATGTCAATTATAAAGGGACGAGTTTGCGGAGAGGCGCACAAGGCAAAATTGACGCTGCCAAGTGCGCCAAAAGCAACTATTGGGGACTTTGAGGCATTTGAAGAATGCCTCAAAGAAGAGAAGTCCCTTAAAAACTTGGTAAGGAAACTTTAAATTAAATACTTTTACTATTCCCTTATAAATCCTACATTTTCCTTAAGGTCGTTGAATTAGTCGAAAGCGGTGAAAAGACCTACGACAAATTCATTAGGAGCTCCTGGCGCCAAATAATATCTGACGATGTGGCAAGGCAATGCTCCTGGCGTGGGACGTAGAAAAAAATGTGTGTTAGAGGCCTTCGAACCACATTGGCAATACGAAGTAAGCATTACTTTTAAAACTTGTATATGTGCGATTTAATATTATTTTGTTATTGTCTACAGGTGCATTTAAACAGAAGTTTGCGCTGGAAGACAGCGATTTCGACCGCGTCACACAAAAATATTTTCAGTACGCGCAGGAAAGAGTGGCGCGCATAGAAAAGGCTGATGCCAAAAAAATTAAAATATAATTTTATAATATAATATAATATAATATTAATAATAATAATCATTTATAATATTAATGAAAAATACTTTTAAATTACTCTAATTTATTTATGTATAAACTTTTATTATAATTAAGAAATTAGTTTAAATCAATCAGTTAAAATGTTATTTATTTTTAAAATAAAATTTGAATTTAAAATGAATGTTAAAAAAAAAAACAAGCAACATTTTTATGGGAACAAAATGGGAATGAAACAAAAAAAAAGTTTCGTAAAACATATTTCCAGCGAGCCTTTTGCCTTATCATTTAAGAGACTTTTTTAATATTGCTACCGGCTTAAAAAAAATATTTTTTTTTAAAGTTTTTTTGAATCAAAAACGTATCACAGAAAATATTTTATAAGACTCGTTAGAAATATAAGAAAAGGCTCGCAAAAAATATCACAAAAGGCTCGCTAGCCGTATTTCTTGCGACAATCGTAAATGAAACTTTGACTGCCACAAACTGAACGACATATGATTCATTTTGCTATCGTTTTCCGATGCGATTGCGAGAGTTTTGTCGGGTAAACTCTCGCATTTCACCAGTTTGTGATATCATTTGCGACAGTTTGGTCCGCTGGGTATGTAAAACACAATAAAAACTACTTAGTTACTGAATATCAACTTACCATAACACTTAACTTCAATTAGAAAATTCAAATAAATTATCAAAAATTGTTATGAAACTAGAAAGTAATCATTCAAAAATTACCCTTTTTATATATACTAACTTTTAGTTTAATTATCATTAAATCCCATGAAAAATATTAAAATTAAAATCGTAAAGTAATCGAAATCGTCATAACAATCAAAACCCCAGAAACAGAGCTTGACATATTAAATCAATATCGGGAGCTCCCGACTAGGGGATACCCTGAACCCCCTTCTTCCAACACCAATTGCAGATATATATACTATTCTAGAAGCTACATGTCTAGTTTGGTGACTCTAGCTCTTATTATTTACCAAAATTGCACTAAAAACAGGATGTCGATATCGACCACACTAAAAATGCTTATGAAATAAAAATTTTTAACCTATCCTAATGAACTTTTTGTTGTTTATTCCTATTGTCTTTAATTAAAATGTTGTTATTATCTTCTACTGATACTAATGTATAGGATCCTAAGTATTCTGGCTCCAATTTACGGCCAGTTTCATTTCTAAATAAAACCTTATCTCCTATTTATACCCTGAACCAATTGAAAATGGGTAAAAGGTATTATGTATTTGTGAAAAGTGCAAATGTATGTAACAGTCAGGAAGCATCTACGACCCCATAAAGTATATATATTCTTGATCAGCATCAACAGCCAAAGCCAAACATAATAAGCCAAAATAAAACAAGTAAGAGGTTCTAGTCGGGAGCTCCCGACTAGGGGATACCCTGAACCCTCTTATTCCAACACCAAATGCAGCGCGCGCTTATAGATAGAGAGTAGCGGGGAGCTGGCGATAGGTATAAAATGAAAGATACTCGATATATACATTTATTTATTTATTTATTTATTTATTTATTTAAGGTCGACAAAACGAGTGTCTTCCTCATTATTCCGTAGATTATACATACAATAGATAATAGAATTATATGCTAAAAGCCTAGTTAGATAACATAGTTCTCTAAATAGCATCACCGACCGATGGAGGTGTTTTAATTGCCAGTCCGGCCAGCTGTGCCCCTTTTCACAGCTAAATTTGTCAGTGACGCCATTAGAGCCTACATCTAATCAGAAGGGTGTAAGTAGGAAAAAAGTGTTCTTAAGTAAAATTAAAAATTAAAAATAATAATAAATAATAATAAAAAGAATATATACTATTCTAGAAGCTACATGTCTAGTTTGGTGACTCTAGCTCTTATTATTTACCAAAATTGCACTAAAAACAGGATGTCGATATCGATTTTTATCGATTACTTGGAAACGGAGTAAGTTATCGACTATCGGAAACAAATTTTTCGAAAAGTGTGAAACACCCCTCAAATGAAGTTGAGCTAAGATCTATGAAAATAATTTTGAGGCCGATCGGATGGTAAACAAAAAAGTTACATCCAAACATTTTTCGCTAATTAACCACTGTTGTGGATGGAATTTCCAAAAAGTTCTTATGTAGAGCTTTGAAAATAAGTTTGAAGCAAATCGGACAAAACTTAAAACTTCACTAAAAAAACTTAATAATTTAAAAAAATTATATAAATATTTGCATCAACTTAAAAATACATTTTTTCTACGAAGCCAACCTCAGTACACAACATGCATTTATATGCTAACACAAATTTGGGGGAGTTCATGATCAGCGCTAGAAAACTAAGAAAATTGATTTCTTTATCAGCCAGAGACTTTGCCAGAGCTGTGAATAAAAACACATATATACAAACATATTTTGATGTAGTTATGTATGGATAATTCACACATACAAACATAGGTGCTTGCACGCCATTGGCTGAGACAAGAACTTCTCTCGAGCATACACTGACCAAAAATAAAAGTGAAATCAATCTATGTGTGCTATTTTCATTACATAGTCATTGCACAAGATGCGATTTGTGACAAAATTATTTTATTCTTAAATTTTCCTCTAAAATTATCGTTAGTATTTAGGGTAATGTATTATTTAAATAAATCATGGATAAAACAAAAGTACTTTGCGTCGATCTTAAGTTCAAAACCATTGCGCTCATTGTACTTCGAAAACGAAGCGACGCAAAGCAGCTTTGCTGAAGGTAGGCTGGCCACTAACTTCGTTGCTCGTGTCAGCATCAGCAAGCCGCGACTTTGGTATTCGTTCGTCTGAACGAACAGAGGTCGGCTAGCATGTCGTGTGAAGTCGTAAAAGCCAGATAGAAAGCCAGGCTAGCAATTTTTAGTCACATGCAAGTGTATGGATATCGATACCAAAATTGCACAAAAAACAGGATATCGATATCGATTTTTTTCGATTGCTTGGAAACGGAGGCACTAGGGGGACCTACAGCAAAAAGTCTTTCAAGTCTCTAGCTCTTATAGGTTCTGAGATCCTTGCGTTCATACATACGGACAGACCGACGGACGGACGGACGGACGGACAGACAGACGGACATGGCTAGATCGACTTGGCTATTGATGCTGATCAAGAATATATATACTTTATGTGGTCGGAGATGCTTCCTTCTGCCTTTAACAAACATTTACATTTTGCTCAAAACATTATACCCCTTTTACCCATTTTTAATGGGTTCAGGGTATAAAAAGAAATCATTAGGAAACGGGGACGATTCTTTTTATGAAAGGGAGGAGTTATCACCCAGCCTGCAAGGCAATTCTTATTAAATTTATAAACAATATTTCGGAATAAGTTTCTATTCCAATTACTTAGCTCTTTCACCCTTATTAGACCCATATCAATCATTACGTCCACTTAACGCGCAGCATGTGTTTTTTTTAACATAAAGATCCAGTGTATCAAAAGCGTACTGTTTATTGAAACACATTCATACGAATGTCTATTAGAATTTATATATTGTAGCAAATTCGCCGGCAGAGACGTTAGATTATTATGTATTACTTATAATCTTAGTGCTGATATTGTCCAAAGCGCGAGAGAGAATGTTATATACCTACATAAAGAAGGGACGGTAACTGACTCGGCACTTCTACTGCCCGTTGCATTCTTGTGTGATTACGTTACTTTTGCACTTGAATTATGCTTGGGACTTTGGTTTACGTAAACATTGCAGCAAAGTGCTACAATGTGTTTGATATTAAAAGACACTGGTTACAGTGTGTATTATATATATATATTTGGTACAGTATATTACACCAGACTCCCGGCTCTAACACAAACATAACAGCGCAACCACTTAACATAAAAATCCAGACTTCCAGCTCTAACATAAACATAATAGCGCAACCATTTAATGTAAAAGATCCAGATTCTCATGCGCAATTCATACCTTAAACTAAAGACCCAAATTCTAGTGCGCAACTCCTAACGTAAACATAGCTCCAAGCACTTAGCTTTTGAATACGAAAGCCGAGCTTTTGAACCTTAAGAATAGAAGCTTTGGCATAAACACACGCTGACTTGCAGCATATAATCACAGCGAGCTTTTGACCTTTAAGAAAATAAGCTTTATCATAAACATAGCTGACTTGCAGCATAGGTTCATGATTGTACTTTAGTTCTATTTTTTTCCAATTGGTCGCTACCAATTGGTTAATTTGCACACACACATTCATGCGCGTCTGCTTCGAATTCTATCAACAGCATTGCAATTGCGATTGTATTGTTTTCAGTGCTGCTTTTTTGATTCGTTTTTTTGTCATTAAGAGTTAATAATTGGAGTGGCTGTTGGGTACAGCAGCAATTTTATTTTTTTTTTGTTTTTATTCTCTTTATTAGCTAATTTATTGATACTATACATGAGCATCTTAACCTAGCTTGACCAAAATGGGATAAACATACTTAATATTACTTATTAAGTTTTATAATTATTCAATTTATCTTATATTTTTAGTATGATTATTATTATTTTTATTTATTTATTTATTTTTTTTTTCAAATGATTACCCGGGTTGGGAGGTCGATGGGGTGGATTCTGCGAAGCGACGGAGGTCGCTTTCTTCTGAAAAGTCTTCTAGCCAATATATTGGGGTGGGCAGAAAGACGGGCCATGTAGCTGGTGGACTGCTGTCGTAGAAGGTCGCCCACCAAGAGGACCTTTAGGTCTCTTGCTAGGGCCCGGTTGCGGATGTACCAGGGAGCCCCAGTACTCAGTCTGAGTACCTTCGCTTGGAAGACACTTATTTTCCTCAAGTGAGATTTTGCTGCCGTGCCGAAAATTTGGCTTGCATAGCGCCAGACTGGGGCCAGGAGTGTTTTATAAAGCAGCACCTTATTGCTCAGAGAAAGCTTGCTGCTTGCCTTAAGTAGCCAAGCCATACTTTTCAGTTTTTGACGTACGCTGTGGCATGTTGTTGCGTTGTGTTTGCTCCAAGTGAGTCTGCGATCAAGGTAGACTCCCAGGTAGCGACGTCTTTATGATCAAGAAGTTCGCCTTGGAGGAATACTCCTGGCGAGGTATCTCTCCGGATCGCGAATGTGCAGCATATCGATTTTTGCCTGTTGATGGCAATTCGCCACTTTGATGCCCACGTCTCAAACTCGTGCAGGTATTCTTGTAGTTGGTCAGTGGCTTGGTAGACACAGCTGGCTTTTGAGAGGATTGCTGTATCGTCGGCGAACGTGGCGAGGTTGAAGCTATCGGGATCTCCAGTGTCGTCGGGTCCACCGTCGGCATCTCGGCTGTGTAAACAGTGTAGAGCCACGGAGCAAGGACACTGCCCTGGGGGACTCCAGCTTGGATTTCCTTGACTGCAGAGAACGTGCCGTCGACTACCACTACAAACTTTCTGTCTTTGAGGAAGCTGTGGATTATATGAAAAAGAGAGGGGGGAAGCAAAGTTTTTATTTTGAACAGGAGTCCTTTGCGCCACACTCGGTCAAACGCTTGTTTGATGTCAACAAATGCCGCGACGCAATACTCGAAGCTGTCGAGGATGAAATCCACCACTCGGTGGAGCTGCTCCGGTGTCCCATGCCGTCTTCGAAATCCGAACTGATGCCTTGGCATGATGCGCTTAACACAATCCAGCTCCGACACTCTGGCCATTAATATTCTTTCGAATATTTTGGAGAGGGTCGGAAGCAGGCTTTTTTTTTGTGTTTTGGAATCATGGCAATCAGAGCGCTTTTCCATTGCCTTGGGAAGTGTCCGATTCGAAGCATTGTATTATATAAGAGCACAATGAAGAGTATGCCTTTGGTGGGGAGCAGCTTTATTGTTCTGCTGTCCAGTTCATCAGATCCAGGGGCTTTACGAATCTTAAGCGCTTGGATTTGTGTTTCGACCTCTTTGAGGGTCACCTGGAGAGTGGACAGATCAGGTTGTTGTGGTGCTTCAAGGGTCCTGTCTATGTATTCTTCATGGAGCGAGTGGGGGGAATCGAACAGCTTAAATCACTCCTCTAGGTGCGTGGCGAAAGTTTCAGCGCGTTCTAGGCTCGATCTGGCCCATCCTCTCTTTTTATGGGACTCTTGCGGACGGGCTGTCTTTTAAAGCTTTTTGTCAGCTGCCAGAGGATGTATCCCGTGCTAGCATCTGGGCTTGCGTGCATAAGTTTTCTGCTCAACTGCTGGTTGCTTATGGCCGCGAGGACTTTCTGGAGCCTGTTGGATATCCTTCTATATATCCTGCTTACTCTTAGGTCACCAGTGCGCACGTGCTCCTTGCGTAGCCGCCTTTTTAATGCAAGAAGTGGAGCTGCCGCCCGATTGGATTGAGCCTCGAGGGGGCGATATCCGGATCGGGTCTATAGCATGTGAAGCAAGTTGGGCTGCTGCTCGAATCTTCGCCATGAAAATATCGATAGCATCCTCAATGTCTTCAGGGGAGGTCAGGATCATGTTGAGATTGATTGTGTTGTTGAGTTCAGCCTGGAATCTTTCAACATCCCTATTTGGCGGCAGTAGACTCATTCTTTTGGGCTGGTGTGGACAGAAGCCAAAAGAGGAAGATGGTCCGAAGAGAGGTCATATTTGGTCTCGATGGAGAGTGAGCTCTGCCTAAGGCCACCATATATGAAGAAGTCTAGGGCACTAGGAGTGCGTTGCGACGTGTACGCGTAGTATGTTGCATCTCCGGTTGCCAAGACCTCGCATCTGCAGTCGATGATGGCTTCGTGCAAATTCTGCCCTCTCGTACAGGCTCTGTTGTTTCCCCATAGTCTGTGTTTCGCGTTCCAGTCCCCTCCGGCAATGAATTTTTGTCCTAGGTTCATTATTAGGAACTCAAAATTTGCTTTGGTCTATGGCACAGCCGGCAGGAGGTATAGAGAAGCAATTGTGAAGTCACCTCTGCTAGTGCTTAACTTGACTGCGGCCATCTGCAGATGTGGTTGGGAAATGTGTTCCAGGGGGTTGTGGCTCAAGCTATGGCGGATTAAGATGCCGGCACCTCCTCTGCGGTAGTTGCAGGGATGTTGAGTTATATATGTAGTATAACCGGGGACATATATTTTTGAGCACATGTGCATGTGCGTTTCCGTAAGGAGCATTATGTCAATGACGTGGGTGGCGAGAAAAGTCCTTAGTTCCTGGATTTTTCTGTTGAGGCCATCTGCGTTCCATAATCCGATCCTTAAATGGCTCATTTTGATGGGATAAGGCGAGAAATTAGCGACATCAGGATGTGCTGAGTTTCGGAGTTTTTATGAAGCGTATTAAGGATCTGGTCCATCCTTGAGGTAAGGCTTAGCATGGCCTCTTCAAGAGCCGAAATTCTCGAGCTCGTATCCTCGCTCAGCTTGTTTCGGGGATGTTGTTGAGCAGCCTTTCGTTCGCTTTTCCATCTGGTATGTATTGGGTGACGCCTCTTCGCTGGCTGTTGGTAGGGTTGCCCGATCTGAGCATGTCCGCAAATGAAACAGATTTGCCACCTACCATGGGAGGGGGGATAAATTGATTTGCATTGTTGTTTTGCCGAGCGTGGTTGTTATGCGCCTTGTGGAGAGTAGCCGAGATATTGGGGGCCGGCTTGCGTACCTTGATTCGGTCTATGTACCATTTACAGCCTTTGTAATTGGCAGAGTGGTTTCCGCCACAGTTGGCGCAAAAGAAGTCGCCTTCCTGGACTGCTTTGCAAAGAGGCGATCCTGTTGGGTGCTCTTCAGCACATCTACCACAAACGAATTGCTTCATGCAGTAGTTTTTAGAATGGCCATAATCTTGGCAGCGGTGGCATTGGACAACGTCAGCAGATCGGCGGGGGCGCTCCACTAAGACTCCTTGACGGCACAAAAGGCTTATTTTTAGTGCTTCCTTATTGTTGGGAGCCGGTTTGAGGTCTAAGAAAAACATATTTAGCCTGCTTTGCTCAGTGCCATACCTTGTGTCCTTTGTCTAGCATTTCCTTTATTATAAAGCCTTGGGCTGTAGAGGACGCCATCTGTTTGATGACAATGCGAAAAGGTTTATCTTCTTGGAGTTGGTAGTGGTAGTTTTGGCATTTAGACTTTTCCATGAAAGCAATTACTTTACGGAATGTTGGAACGTCCTTGGTGTATAGCCTAGTTAGGCCTGAGCCAGACGTACGAGTTGAGTAGCTGCTAGGTGGAATGACTTGGTCCAAGGCATCCTGGAATTTGTGAATATCTGTTATACCCGGAACCATGATGGGACCAGGTTTTCTAGACTTAGGAGGCGGTGGAGTTGTCGCAGGCAGTGGTAGGTCCTCCAGCATGCTGGCTTCTGTCTCCATATCATCTAATTCCGTATCTTTCTGATTTTCGTCAGCCTCGACAGTGTCAAGGGCTGCAAATCGATTCATCCTTAGACTAGCATCTTTTGTCGTAGATGGGATGTCGTCGCTTGACCGGCTAGTTTGGACTACCCTTGATGCTTGCTGGTTAGATAGAATTTTGGTCTTACCCTTTTTGTTGGTTTGGTCAGGCGAGGGGGGAGCGCTAGGGCGCTTGCGTCTGGCAGTGCCACCATTTTGCCATTCCGAACTCGGGGGATCGATATAAGGCACATGTACCGACTTGTGTGCTGGTGTTAATAGCCGGTGCAACAGGAGTGTTGATGGGCATATTAGCGGCGCATGGGGTGGTTGTAGGGTGGCTTTCTGCTGCTGCCTTGTGCATTGTTGGGGCCTGCTGTGTTGCGAGCCGTCGCAGAAGTAGCTGAAGCCACTGCGAATGTGACTGCGGTAATAGCGGAAGCGTTGGCTATGGTCGTGATGTAGACCGTACTCGAGGAGGTAGTGGGAATCTGGCTCTCGCAAGCACAGTTTTATACCGCTCGTCTAGTCGCCTCGCTTGGGCGTCTAAAGATCTCATTTTTGACAAGTCGTATATTTCTGAGTCATTTGAGTCGCTATGCGTGTCCATACTGAGAGGTATTATTACTTGCAGAATTTACCGCAACGGTCCACAGAAGTCTCAAAAATTTGCGGAAAGGTAACACCTGCACTGCAAAAACGTAAACAAATGCACGCACAATCACACGCACACGCACTAGGGTGCGCGCGCGCAATAGATAAGAAACGTTATTTTTTTTTTTTTTTTCGCTTGCAGCTGCAGCCGCCTGCGCTGCGTTTTATTGCCCTTGGGCAAGTTTATTTCTGTTTGTTTATTATAAACTTAAACAGTGACGCTTAGCGTCAGAAGGTTTTTTGCACGCCGATATTGTATCGTAAATCACTTTGATTTGGTTGTTACGCACTTCCGTCTCGTTTAGCAGTCGAGAGCAAAGGAGCAGCAATAATGCGGTCCGTTGCGAGCTCGTACCCTGAAAAGGAAACTTTTCTTTAAAATTATCTTTATTACAAACGAGAGCGAAGCGCAAGCTGCATTGGGTGTTGGAACAAGAGGGTTTGGGGTATTCCCTAGTCGGGAGCTTCCGACTAGAACCTCTTACTTGTTTGAATAATATTTTTGTATTAAATGAGTTGATAGGGAATGTTTGCTCTGCGCCAGGAAGTGACGACACGGGATCTTTATCAGCGGAAGTAGTCGTCATGGATATATACTCTTGATCAGCATCAACAGCCGAGTCGATCTAGCCATGTCCGTCTGTCTGTCCGTATTATATTTAATTTAATTGCAATTTTTAGAATACACAAATATATTTTACTGGAACTTCTTACTCGTTTTTTTTTTTTGGTTGATGTGGCTGTTGCGAATAATCGGCAGCAAGTAATGCGGTCATTGGCAAGTTCGAACCCTGCCAAGGGAACTCATTTTTTTACCCTTACCGCATAAAAATGGGTAAAGGGTATATGTAACAGGCACAAGGAAGCTTCTCCGACCCCATAAAGTACATGTATTCTTGATCAGCATTAATAGCCGAGTCGATCTAGCCATGTCTGTCTGTCTGTCCGTCCGTCCGTCCGTATATATGTATGAACGCAAGGATCTCAGAACCTAAAAGAGATTGTGACTTGAAATTATGGCTGTAGGTGCTCCTAGTCCATGCGCGATGCGTTTGTTTCCGATAATCGATAACTTTCCGATAACTTACTTCGTTTCCAAGCAATCGATAAAAACCGATGTCGAAATCTTTTTTTTTTCAGCAAATAGGGTAAATAATAAGAGCTGAAGTCACCAAACATGATATGATGCTTCTAGAATATTGTATATATATCAAGTATCTTTCATTTTATACCTATGGCCACCTCCCCACTACCACCTCAAAGCTATAAATCAAGTTATTAAACCAACCAACCTGTATTGCCCACCAACTTAAGCCACAATATATGTGCAGTTGACTTTTTGACAATACACAAGCATTCTATGTTACAATAAGATATACTGTTTTTTTTTTTGTGGCTGGTGTGGCTGTTGAGTAGAGGCGGCAGCAAGTAATGTGGTCAGTTGCAAGTTCAAACCATGCCAAGGGAACTTTCTTTTTAAATTTATTTTTATTACTACTGAAGCAAAAGAGCGCGTAGCTCTGCACTTGGAATAAGGGGGTTCAGGGTATCCTCAAGTCGGGAACTCCAGACTAGAACCTCTTACTTGTTTTGTATTTTGTTTATTTACAACGTTAAAAAGAATAATAAATATAGTACATTTTACGTTTAGGTTGTAGCTGGGGGGATACGTATTGATAAGTTAGCGTGGATTGTCTACGGAACGGCCACAACGCATTGCTTCACAAGCATGCTCTTGCTACCTTCTCACTTTTGTGCGGTCTCTAGCATATTCGTGACTAGGCTGTCCAAAGTGATGATATTGTAATTATGATATTGTAATGACGCCCACTATATTGTGTACATCAAGGTAGAGTATGACCGAACAAGTCATATGGCATGCTAGGCAGGAAATAGTAAATGTATATAAGTAAATGTATATAAGACACTAATAACTTTAACGCATGAATTCCCTTGGACCAAAATGACCTTTCAGACACAAAAATTGTTGAGTCAACTGCTAATGTTATCAATAAATTTAATTAACACGCTACTAATTATTGTAATAATGCTGATGTCAGCTATTTATTTTATTTTTCAAAATATACAAGGTGCACAACAGATACCTGATGAATAAATATCTTAGCAAGGAAAATGATCTACACAAGATCTTGAAGGACTAATTAAGCAACAATGATTAGTGGCGATACACAACAATAAACTCGCTTTTATACACTTATATATTTTACACTTATATAAATATATATATTTTACAAATGTATATTTTTGATAATGGATGAATATCTCCGAATACACAACTATTTGAGAAAATCACAAAAATGCAGCCAGACATCTCAAACAGAATTAGGAACATAATATCAACAGAACCAATAGGTATCAACAATTTAAAACACATTTATATGCAGACATATAATTTAAACACATGACCTTTCAAGGGATGCACGAAAGGAGAATAAAAAAACAATATTAACAACATTCCTAGATTTAGGCTTTAAACGAATAGTGAAAGGAAAAAAGAGAAAACAGTAGGCTATGAATTTTTCCATTATTAAATATTTGTATGGAATGGCAACAGATCCACTCCAAATTAACAGAAATTAAAGGAAATTTTGAAAAATCCTATAACTGTTTAACCTAAATCAGGGAAATACAAGAGACTACATCAAACAAACACGCCAATATATTAGTAGAAAGCTTTAACGAAGCACGTCTACTAATATATGACCACAGAGACAAATAAATAAGTGTCCATTGGTCACAGGTGTGTAAAGTTTTGAACAAATTAAGAAGGAATTTGTCAAATATCAAGTATAAACACAATTTAGATCAAAATATTCCAAATGTAATGAGTACAGAAGTAACATTGGAACACACCGAATCAGAATTAGAAATTACTTAGAAGATAAATACTTGAAAGTAATTCAGAAACCGAAGAAAGTGAATTTCAAGATAGTGATATAAAGAACCTGACAATTCCAGGCGTAATTACATTAGCCGAACCTTCAGAGAATTCTGATTCAGACACAAGTTCAAGTGTGCTTGAAAGCAAAAAAAAAACAAATGGCTCGACAACAATCCATATTATCGGAGTACGACGGCAAAGCGGAAAATTTGTAGAGCTTCATAGACACATTGAATCTAGTAGATTCACTTAAAGGCGATCATGAAGTAGCTGCAATCAATCTGTTAAGGACAAAACTAAAATGCCATACACAAAACTTGATAAGCGATGAAAAAACAATCGCCTACTAACAGTACTACAGTAGTAGTATAGTAGCAATAGCGCAATAGTTCGTATTTTAAATACAACCACTAAGAATATTAAAATACAGAATCCACAAGCAAAATTCGAATCAATAGAAGAACACGAAATTAAAACCCATTTCGCAAAAATCAACAATAGAAATAATGAAGTCCTGAAAAATTTAAATTCCCTGATCAATTTAAAAGTTAGTTTACTGATCTATGTACTAAATACATTGACATATTTGGTTTAGAAACAGAAGCAATTTCAAGTAATAATTTCTATAAACAGAAATAAAGAAACCTATAGTAACTCAGAGACAGAAAAGCCCGACATAAACAGACAGATCGAAAAATTTATAAAATAGTAAAATCACCTATTTTTAAATATAAAATAGCCCACTTCTATTGGTACCCATGAAATTTCCGCAAGGAGGAAAATGACGTTCAGTAGTTGATTATATCCAAATAAAGAAAACTTTTAGCAGACAAATACCTACTGCGAGAATCAAATAAATAAATAAATGCGAGAAGGCAAATTAGCACGAAAAATATTAATTTATTTCTTATGTCTGGATTCCACCAAATAGAACTAGATGAGAAATCTAGAAATATAACATCATTTTCCACGAGCTCCGGCTCTTATCGCTTCACGCGACTACCCTGTGGCCTAAAAGTAGCTCCAAATTCGTTTCTGCGAAAGAAAAATGGCAATCACTTTCTGTTTTGAACGGCTCATGTTTAACAATTTGTCAAATATTTTTGACCTGTGTAGAAAAAACAACTTTAAATTAAATCCAGAGAAATATTCATTCTTCAAGCACGAGGTTACATTCCTTGGCCATAAATGCACAGACCATGGCATACTTCCGGTTGATAAAAAGTACGATGTTATAAAAAACTTTTTAATCCCTACTGATGCGGATAGTGCACGACGATTATTCGCGGTCAGTAATTATTACAGACGATTTATTCACAATTTCGTAGAATATTTACGACATTTGATTCGACTGGACAAAAGAATGCGATGACGCATCTAATTACCTAAAAAAGGCACTAATGAAACCAACATAACTGCAATACCCTAATTTTTAGCAAAGAATTTTGCATAACCACAGATGCAAATAAACATAAACAATTACCAATTGCATATGCGTCACAAGCTTTCACACAGGGAGCAATCACTCAGCTACAGAGCAGGAACTTGGTCCAATTCACTGGGCAATAAAACACTTCAGATCATAGACCACTAACACCATCGTAGTATTTTGGTTAGGAACGGTTATTGGGGCCTCCAGAATGCGTGCCCCGACCGTGGACTGTGCCACGGGTGGATTTTTACTTGTGCGATTACCACCTGGATTAGTTTTTTTTTACAATCCATTCCTTTCCATCATTGCATTTTATGCCTACTGCCAGATTTTTGCAGTTTATACCAGCTGCCTGGTATGAACGCAGACCACCAAGCCGTTCAATGTGCAGCCGACGCTTGGTGGATTTATGGTTGTGTGCGCGGTGCAAAAAAGACTCCGCCGGGGTCCGGCGGTTGCTAAAGGTTTCCCTCAGTGTTTAACCGTTGGAAGTTATACTGCTCCTATTCGGTCACCAGAGCCCTCTTTAACTACACCACATGCGGTGTTGACCATTGATCGGATCCGTGACCTTATGTCCCTTTTTCACTGGGAGAATTGTGACGGTTAATTCTGAAAATTAAGTTTTTCGAACAATTTCATTGTGTATATAAATGATCAGCCGACTCGAGGTGGTGCTACAGAAATTAAGGCTTTGTTGATATCGATTGTGCGGACCTTGGGCCAGGGATGGAACTACACCCGCTGCCCAAAGAGAAACAATCAGTTCCGTAACCTTATGGTTTTGCCGCTAAAGCCACTCTTCAGTCAGAACCTTTCTGTTTTGGTACGCCTTATGATGCTGTGGTTGTCTCAGTTAAAGTGACTTTTCCATCACGCGATATTTATATCATATGCTCCTGTAGTCCTCCTTCTTCTGATATTCAAGTTTGTATGAAAAATATTAGTTGTAGTAAAGTAGTTTCTATGTTATGCATGCTGCTATTAATTTTTTGAACTCCCTCTTAAATGTTTGTATTCCAAACTCTATTTCTTCTATGCTTCTTCAAAGCCACCCTGGTTTACTCCCAGACTATTAAACCAAAAAATGTTAAGTCTAAATATTTTAAACAGTTCATAAGTCTGATCTGAGTATTGACTGGGCTAAATATTCTATAGCCCAGTCAAACTTATTTTTTCTTAATTCTCAGTGGTATGAGAATTATCTTATTCGTTGCAAAAGCCAATTCGCCGAAAATGTCAGACAGTCTTATAGTTTTTGTCATCTTCTTTTTCTGTCGGGATGAATAAAGCTACCGAAGATTTTGATTCTGCTAACCTCTTTGCAAGTGTTTTCCAATCTTCTTACTTTTTACGCGTGTAATATTACTTCTTCTAGTTCCTCCTCTTATAATTTCCCATTTCTCTCTCTTTTCTGTTATAAATTCTATAAAGTCCTCTTACTCCTTGGACCTGACAATAATCCTAGTTGTCTATTCAAGGAATGTAGTTCTTCCCTTCTTCGTCCATTCCTAAAGCTTTTTAATCTATCCTTTGAATCTTCTGTCTTTCCATCTCTTTGAAAAAAATCTTATGTCATTCCAATCCACAAGAAAGGTGGAAAGTCTGATACACTAAATTACAGGGGAGTTGCAAAACTGTCCGCTTTCCCTAAATTATTTGAAACAAGTAAGAGTTTCGAGTCGGGAAATCCTGACTAGGGAATACCCTGAACCCTCTTATTTCAACACCAAATGCAGCACGCGCTACATTTCCATTGGCAAAGTTCCAACTCGCAACTGACCGCATTACTTGCTGCCGACTCTACTCAGCAGCCACACCAGGCAAAGAAAAAAAAATTAGGTTCTTCGGTAGGGCTCGAACTCGCAACAGACCGCACAATTTGCCACTGCCTCTACTTAACAGCCACACCAATAATTGAGTCTTATAGAATTCGAGGCAGATCCGCATGAATGTGTGTGTACAGCTACCCCATCCAATTGCGCAATTCTTAACCGATCTTAATGAAATTTTATACAGTATATCCATACCATGTACCATAGAATAATTGTGTATTCTCGAAAAGTAAATTGCATTTAAATTGTGGCTTAAATTGGTTGGCAACTCAAAATAGGTTATTAACTTGATTTGAAGCTCTGCGGTGGTAGGGGAAAGGTGGCGATAGGTATAAAATGAAAGATACTTGATATATGTATTCTATTCTAGAAGCACCATATCAAGTTTGGTGACTCAAGCTCTTAATATTTACCCAATTTGCTCAAATAACAGGATGTCGATATCGATTTTAACCGATTGCTTGGAAACGGAGAGAGTTATCGATTATCGGAAACATACTCGATCTGCGCAGGCACTAGGAGGACCTACAACTAAAATTTCAAGTCTCTAGCTCCTATAGGTTTTAATATCCTTGGACGGACAGACAGACGGGCATGGCTAGATCGACTCGGCTATTGAGCTGATAAAGAATATATAAACTTTATGGGGTAGGAGAAGCTTCCTTCTTTGATAAAAAGTACGATGTTATAAAAAACTTTTTAATCCCTACTGATGCGGATAGTGCACGACGATTATTCGCGGTCAGTAATTATTACAGCCGATTTATTCACAATTTCGTAGAATATTTACGACATTTGATTCGACTGGACAAAAGAATGCGATGACGCATCTAATTACCTAAAAAAGGCACTAATGAAACCAACATAACTGCAATACCCTAATTTTTAGCAAAGAATTTTGCATATCCACAGATGCAAATAAACATGCATGTGGTGCGTTGAAACTCAAGTGTAATTGCATATGCGTCACAAGCTTTCACACAGGGAGCAATCACTCAGCTACAGAGCAGGAACTTGGTCCAATTCACTGGGCAATAAAACACTTCAGATCATAGACCACTAACACCATCGTAGTATTTTGGTTAGGAACGGTTATTGGGGCCTCCAGAATGCGTGCCCCGACCGTGGACTGTGCCACGGGTGGATTTTTACTTGTGCGATTACCACCTGGATTAGTTTTTTTTTACAATCCATTCCTTTCCATCATTGCATTTTATGCCTACTGCCAGATTTTTGCAGTTTATACCAGCTGCCTGGTATGAACGCAGACCACCAAGCCGTTCAATGTGCAGCCGACGCTTGGTGGATTTATGGTTGTGTGCGCGGTGCAAAAAAGACTCCGCCGGGGTCCGGCGGTTGCTAAAGGTTTCCCTCAGTGTTTAACCGTTGGAAGTTATACTGCTCCTATTCGGTCACCAGAGCCCTCTTTAACTACACCACATGCGGTGTTGACCATTGATCGGATCCGTGACCTTATGTCCCTTTTTCACCTGGGAGAATTGTGACGGTTAATTCTAAAAATTAAGTTTTTCGAACAATTTCATTGTGTATATAAATGATCAGCCGACTCGAGGTGGTGCTACGAAATTAAGGCTTTGTTGATATCGATTGTGCGGACCTTGGGCCAGGGATGGAACTACACCCGCTGCCCAAAGAGAAACAATCAGTTCCGTAACCTAATGGTTTTGCCGCTAAAGCCACTCTTCAGTCAGAACCTTTCTGTTTTGGTACGCCTTATGATGCTGTGGTTGTCTCAGTTAAAGTGACTTTTCCATCACGCGATATTTATATCATATGCTCCTGTAGTCCTCCTTCTTCTGATATTCAAGTTTGTATGAAAAATATTAGTTGTAGTAAAGTAGTTTCTATGTTATGCATGCTGCTATTAATTTTTTGAACTCCCTCTTAAATGTTTGTATTCCAAACTCTATTTCTTCTATGCTTCTTCAAAGCCACCCTGGTTTACTCCCAGACTATTAAACCAAAAAATGTTAAGTCTAAATATTTTAAACAGTTCATAAGTCTGATCTGAGTATTGACTGGGCTAAATATTCTATAGCCCAGTCAAACTTATTTTTTCTTAATTCTCAGTGGTATGAGAATTATCTTATTCGTTGCAAAAGGCAATTCGCCGAAAATGTCAGACAGTCTTATAGTTTTTGTCATCTTCTTTTTCTGTCGGGATGAATAAAGCTACCGATGATTTTGATTCTGCTAACCTCTTTGCAAGTGTTTTCCAATCTTCTTACTAAATTACAGGGGAGTTGCAAAACTGTCCGCTTTCCCTTAATTATTTGAAACAAGTAAGAGTTTCGAGTTGGGAAATCCTGACTAGGGAATACCCTGAACCCTCTTATTTCAACACCAAATGCAGCACGCGCTACATTTCCATTGGCAAAGTTCGAACTCGCAACTGACCGCATTACTTGCTGCCGACTCTACTCAGCAGCCACACTAGGCAAAGAAAAAAAAATTGGGTTCTTCGGTAGGGCTCGAACTCGCAACAGACCGCACAATTTGCCACTGCCTCTACTTAACAGCCACACCAATAATTGAGTCTTATAGAATTCGAGGCAGATCCGCATGAATGTGTGTGTACAGCTACCCCATCCAATTGCGCAATTCTTAACCGATCTTAATGAAATTTTATACAGTATATCCATACCATGTACCATAGAATAATTGTGTATTCTCGAAAAGTAAATTGCATTTAAATTGTGGCTTAAATTGGTTGGCAACTCAAAATAGGTTATTGACTTGATTTGAAGCTCTGCGGTGGTAGGGGAAAGGTGGCGATAAGTATAAAATGAAAGATACTTGATATATGTATTCTATTCTAGAAGCACCATATCAAGTTTGGTGACTCAAGCTCTTAATATTTACCCAATTTGCTCAAATAACAGGATGTCGATATCGATTTTAACCGATTGCTTGGAAACGGAGAGAGTTATCGATTATCGGAAACAAACTCGATCTGCGCAGGCACTAGGAGGACCTACAACTAAAATTTCAAGTCTCTAGCTCCTATAGGTTTTAATATCCTTGGACGGACAGACAGACGGACATGGCTAGATCGGCTCGGCTATTGAGCTGATTAAGAATATATAAACTTTATGGGGTAGGAGAAGCTTCCTTCTGCCTGTTACATACATTTTAATAAAATAAAATAAAAATATCGATAAAAATCGATATCGATATTATGTTTTTTGAGCAAATAGGGTATGTAATAAGAGCTGGAATCACCAAACTTGATATGTTGCTTCTTGAATAGTATACATATATCAAGTATCTTTCATTTTATTCCTATCGCCACCTCCACGCTAACACCTTAAAGCTATAAATCAAGTTATTAAACCAACCAACCTGTATTGTCTACCAATTTAAGCCCCAATATATATGCAATTGACTTTTTGAGAATACCCAAATATTCTATGGTACAATAAGATATACTGTTTTTTTTTTGTGGCTGGTGTGGCTGTTTAGTAGAGGCGGCAGCAAGTAATGTGGTCAGTTGCAAGTTCAAACCATGCCAAGGGAACTTTCTTTTTAAATTTATTTTTATTACTACTTAAGCAAAAGAGCGCGTAGCTCTGCATTTGGAATAAGGGGGTTCAGGGTACAACCTAGTCGGGAACTCCCGAATAGAACCTCTTACTTGTTTTTTTTTTTTGTATTTCTCTTTATTACTATAAACGAGCGCGTAGCTCGAGCTGCATTTGGTGTTGGAATAAGAGGTTTCAGGTTATTCCCTGTTTATTTACAACGTTAAAAAGAATTAAAAATCAAGTGCATTTTACGTTTAGGTTGTAGCTGGGGTGTTGATTAGGTAGCGTGGATTGTCTATGGAATGGCCGCAACGCATTGCTTCACAAGCATGCTCTTTCTACCTAATCTTCCTCCGTTCTCCGTCTGATGCCCTCAACTTTCTTGAGTTCCAGCATTACTTCTGCTGAGAAGGTGCTGGTTGCGTCCCACTTTTGTCCAACGTGATAGATCTGCCCATGGTATCCTCCAGTTCCTGCCTGTTCGCTGAGAAACCACCACACTCGAAGATGATGTGTTTGGCGTCCTCACCGATTCCTCTGCCGCACCAATAACACTCGTCAGTGTTGTCGTGACTGATTGCTTCAATTAGCTCCTGAAGCAGTTTGTATTACCATACTTGCGGCTTAACGAGGCTTCCAAGCTTGGGAGAAGCCTACGCGTCCAGCGTCCTTTAGATGAGCGATCCCAGCACCTACCACTGCACTAGTGGCTCGATTAGCAAGAGAGCTAGATTTTCTAGAATAAGAATCAAAGCGAATAAAAACACAGAAGAAAACACCTTTTCCCCAACAAATAAAGAACATAACTTATACCAATTAAGGAAGCAGCTACCAATACAGTCCAAGAAGTGCCCCAAAGACTGCGCTGGACCTCTTTTCACCCCGGGCTGTGCGATGCCCTGCACCGGCAACGCTGACCGCCCCCATGCAGCCAACTAAGACGGAGAAGAAACAGAATAGGAACTTTATCTTATCACATGACAATTTTAAAGTTAATTAAAAATTAATTTAACAAAAAAAATTTGATATTGTAATGACGCACACTATGTCGTGTGTATCAAGGTAGAGTATGACCGAACAAGTCATATGGCATATTGGGCGGTAAATGTATATAAGTAAACAAATTGTCATTCAATACGGAGATACTACTAACTTTATCGCATGAATTCCGTTGGACCAAAATGGGCCTCTTAGACACAAAAACTGTTGACTCAACTGCTAATGTTATCAATAAATTTAATTAACACGCTACGAATCATAATACTGATGTCAGCTAGTTTATTTTTCAAAATATACAAGCTGCACAACAGATGCCTGATGAATAAATATCTTAGCAAGGAAAATGATCTAGACAAGATCTAAAAAGCTTAATTAAGCAACAATGATTAGTGGCGATACACAACAATAAACTCGCTTTTATACACTTATATATTTTACACTTATATAAATATATATATTTTACAAATGTATATTTTTGATAATGGATGAATATCTCCGAATACACAACTATTTGAGAAAATCACAAAAATGCAGCCATTCATCTCAAACAGAATTAGGAACATAATATCAACAGAACCAATAGGTATCAACAATTTAAAACACATTTATATGAAGACATATAATTTAAACACATGACCTTTCAAGGGATGCACGAAGGGAGAAAAAACAAGTAAGAGGTTCTAGTCGGGAGCTCCCGACTAGGGGATACCCTGAACCCTCTTATTCCATCACCAAATGCACCGCGCGCTTATAGATAGAGAGTAGCGGGGAATTGGCGATAGGTATAAAATGAAAGATAATCGATATCGTTTGGTGACTCTAGCTCTTATTATTTACCAAAATTGCTTTAAAAACGGGATTTCGATATACATTTTTATCGATTACAATTAAAAGATTTATGTACCAGATATACAGACATATTCGGACTAGAATCCGAATCGATAACAACAAATAATTTTTACAAACAAAAGCTTAGACTGAAGGATGATGAGCCCGAATATATAAAAAATGATAGGAGTCCTCATAGCCAAGTACAAGAAATTCTAGCCCAAGTACAAAATATAATAGACGATAAAATAGTCGAACTATCAGTCTCAGAATATAATAGCCCACTCTTACTAGTCCCAAAGAAGTCTCTTCCGGACTCTGAAAAGAAAAATTTGCGATTAGTAATTGACTATCGTCAAATTAATAAAAAGCTATTGTCCGACAAATTTCCACTACCTAGAATTGATGATATTCTAAATCAACTAGGTAGAGCAAAATATATCATGCCTAGACTTAATGTCTGGCTTCCACCAAATTGAACTTGAAAAAGTTCTAGAAATATAACGTCATTCTCAACAAGCAATGGCTCATATCGCTTCAGGTGATTACCATTTGGCTTAAAAATAGCCCCAAACTCATTTCAAAGAATGATGACAATAGCATTTTCTGGTATAGAACCATCGCAAGCATTTCTTTATATGGATGATTTAATAGTAATTGGTTGTTCCGAGAAACATATGGTCAAAAACTTAACTGATGTTTTCGACAAATGAAGGAAATTCAACCTGAAATTACATCCGGAAAAATGTTCATTTTTCATGCATGAAGTCACATTTTTGGGACACAAATGCACCGATAAAGGAATCTTGCCAGACGACAATAAATACGACGTGATAAAAAATTACCCAGTCCCACACGGTGCGGACAGCGCAAGACGGTTCTTTGCATTTTGCAATTACTATAGGCGCTTTATAAAAAACTTTGCTGACTATTCACGTCACATAACAAGATTATGTAAAAACAAGTAAGAGGTTCTAGTCGGGAGCTCCCGACTAGAGGATACCCTGAACCCACTTATTCCATCACCAAATGCAGCGCGCGCCTTTCGATAGAGAATAGCGGGGAGGTGGCGATAGGTATTAAATGAAAAATAGTCGATATATATATACTATTCTAGAAGCTACATGTCAAGTTTGGTAACTCTAGCTCTTATTATTTACAAAAATTGCTTAAAAAACGGGATTTCGATATACATTTTTATCGATTACTTGGAAACGGGGCAAGTTATCGTTTATCGGAAACAAACTCGATCTGCGCGGTCACTAGGAGCACCTACATCTAAAATTTCAGTCTCTAGCTCTTTTAGGTTCTGAGATCCTTGCGTTCATACATACGGACGGACGGACGGACAGACAGACGGACATGGCTAGATCGACTCGGCTATTGATGCTGATCAAGAATATATATACTTTATGGGGTCGGAGATGCTTCCATACATGAGATGTTACATACATTTGCACTTTGCACAAATACAATATACCCTTTTTACCCATTTTCAATGGGTTCAGGGTATAAAAAACAATATTAACAACATTCCTAGATTTAGGCTTTAAACGAATAGTGAAAGGAAAAAAGAGAAAACAGTAGGCTATGAATTTTTCCATTATTAAATATTTGTATGGAATGGCAACAGATCCACTCCAAATTAACAGAAATTAAAGAAAATTTTGAAAAATCCTATAACTGTTTAACCTTAATCAGGGAAATACAAGAGACTACATCAAACAAACACGCCAATATATTAGTAGAAAGCTTTAACGAAGCACGTCTACTAATATATGACCACAGAGACAAATAAATAAGTATCCATTCGTCACAGGTGTGTAAAGTTTTGAACAAATTAAGAAGGAATTTGTCAAATATCAAGTATAAACACAATTTAGATCAAAATATTCCAAATGTAATGAGTACAGAAGTAACATTGGAACACACCGAATCAGAATTAGTAATTACTTAGAGAATAAATACTTGAAAGTAATTCAGAAACCGAAGAAACTGAATTTCAAGAAAGTGATATAAAGAATCTGACAATTCCAGGCGTAATTACATTAGCCGAACCTTCAGAGAATTTGATTCAGACACAAATTCAAGTGTGCTTGAACGCAAAAAAAAAACAAATGGCTCGACAACAATCCATATTATCGGAGTACGACGGCAAAGCGGAAAATTTGTAGAGCTTCATAGACACATTGTATCTAGTAGATTCACTTAAAGGCGATCATGAAGTAGCTGCAATCAATCTGTTAAAGACAAAACTAAAATGCCATACACAAAACTTGATAAGCGATGAAAAAACAATTGCCTACTAACAGTACTACAGTAGTAGTATAGTAGCAATAGCGCAATTTCGTATTTTAAATACAACAACTAAGAATATTAAAATACAGAATCCACAAGCAAAATTCGAATCAATAGAAGAACACGAAATTAAAACCCATTTCGCAAACAACAACAATAGAAATAATGAAGTCCTGAAAAATTTAAATTCCCTGATCAATTTAAAAGTAAGCTTACTGATCTATGTACTAAATACATTGACATATTTGGTTTAGAAACAGAAGCAATTTCAAGTAATAATTTCTACAAACAGAAATAAAGAAACTTATAGTAACTCAGAGACAGAAAAGCCCGACATAAACAGACAGATCGAAAAATTTATAAAATAGTTGAATCACCTATTTCTAAATACAAAATAGCCCACTTCTATTGGTACCCATGAAATTTTCGCAAGGAGGAAAATGGCGTTCAGTAGTTGATTATATCCAAATAAAGAAAACTTTTAGCAGACAAATACCTACTGGCAAGAATCAAAGAAATCCTAGGCAAATTAGCACGAAGAATATTAATTTATTTCTTATGTCTGGATTCCACCAAATAGAACTAGATGAGAAATCTAGAAATATAACATCATTTTCCACGAGCTCCGGCTCTTATCGCTTCACGCGACTACCCTGTGGCCTAAAAGTAGCTCCAAATTCGTTTATGCGAAAGAAAAATGGCAATCATTGGCTGTTTTGAACGGCTCATGTTTAAAAATTTGTCAAATATTTTTGATCTGTGTAAAAAAAACAACTTTAAATTAAATCCAGAGAAATATTCATTCTTCAAGCACGAGGTTACATTCCTTGGCCATAAATGCACAGACCATGGCATACTTCCGGTTGATAAAAAGTACGATGTTATAAAAAACTTTTTAATCCCTACTGATGCGGATAGTGCACGACGATTATTCGCGGTCAGTAATTATTACAGCCGATTTATTCACAATTTCGTAGAATATTTACGACATTTGATTCGACTGGACAAAAGAATGCGATGACGCATCTAATTACCTAAAAAAGGCACTAATGAAACCAACATAACTGCAATACCCTAATTTTTAGCAAAGAATTATGCCTAACCACAGATGCAAATAAACATGCATGTGGTGCGTTGAAACTCAAGTGTACAACGGGATGGAATTACCAATTGCATATGCGTCACAAGCTTTCACACAGGGAGAAAGCAATCACTCAGCTACAGAGCAGGAACTTGGTCCAATTCACTGGGCAATAAAATACTTCAGACCATAGACCACTAACACCATCGTAGTATTTTGGTTAGGAACGGTTATTGGGGCCTCCAGAATGCGTGCCCCGACCGTGGACTGTGCCACGGGTGGATTTTCACTTGTGTGACTACCACCTGGAATAGATTGTTTTACAATCCATTCCTTTCCATCATTGCATTTTATGCCTACTGCCAGGTTTTTGCAGTTTATACCAGTTGCCTGGTATGAACGCAGACCACCAAGCCGTTCAATGTGCAGCCGAAGCTTATGTGTGTGCGCGGTGCAGAAAAGTTTCCGCCGGGGTCCGGCGGTAGCTCAAGGTTTCCCTCAGCGTTTAACCGTTGGAAGTTATACCGCTCCTATTCGGTTACCAGAGCCCTTTTTAACTACACCACATGCGTGGCGGGGTTGACAATTGATCGGTTCCGTGACCTTATGTCCCTTTTCACCTGGGATAATTGCGACGGTTAATTCTGAAAATTCAGTTTTTTGAACAATTTCATTGTGAATATAAATGATCAGCCGATTCGAGGTGGTGCTACAGAAATTTAAGCTTTGTTGTTATCGATTGTGCGGACCTCGGGCCTGGAATGGGACTACACCCGCCGCCCAAAGAGAAACAAGCAGTTCTCTCTAATAATATGGCTTTGCCGCTAAAGCCACTCTCAGAACCTTTCTGTTTTGGTACGCCTTATGATGCTGTGATTGTCTCAGTTAAGGTAACTTTTCCATCACGAGATATTTATATCATATGCTAGTATAGTCCTTCTTCTTCTGATATTCAAGTTTGAATGAAACATATTAGTTGTAGTAAAGTAGTTTCTATGTTATGCATGCTGCTATTAATTTTTTGAACTCCCTCTTAGATGTTTGTATTCCAAACTCTATTTCTTCTATGATTCTTCAAAGCCACCCTGGTTTACTCCCAAACTATCAAACCAAAAAATATTAAGTCTAAATATTTTTTTTCTTAATTCTCAGTGCTATGAGAATTATCTTATTCGATGCAAAATGCAATTCGCCGAAAATCTCAGACAGTCCTATAGTTTTGTGAACTTAAAGCGTAAGTCTTTAAGTTTGCCATCTTCTTTTTTTGTCGGGATGAATAAAGCTACCGATGATTTTGATTCTGCTTACGTTTTTGCAAGTGTTTTCCAATCTTCTTACTAATCTGTCTGTTCTAATTTCCTCCTCAAATTATTTCCCATTCCTCTCTCCTTTCTGCTATAAATTCTATAATAGAGAGAGTTCTCAGTTGAGAGTGATTGACGTGTTTTACTTGTGCTCCAAGATTTTTATATATTTTTGCGCTTTAATCCTGCTTTTTCATATGTCTAAATTTTGCATTTTTGGTGCATTATCTATTGTGCAGCGTAAGTCTGTTAATTATTGCATTTATAAAACGCGGCGTCAGTTCCGTGTTGATATTGCCTGTTTTTGATTCTTCTGCTTTGGTGCTCCCCCGTGCATACACTTGTTTGTGCGTGTGTTCGCTGCTGCATATTTCTGCTTGTGCATCGCGCTCTCGCAAATTTTTGCTATTGCTTTTCGCTCCAAACAATTTGTTTGTGTACGATAATTGTTTATTGAGTGTTTACTTGCTCTTTTTTTGTGCACCGTTTTCGTTTTGCTCTGCGCTCTCACAACTTGCATACTCTTGTAGCAATTATGTCGTGCTGTAAGAAACCTTGCACGTTCAAGCAGGCTGATGATTCTGCACAGCCGCAATTTGTTAATTGCTGGCTGTGTGAGAATATGATGCATGCTAAATGTGCAGGTCTCACTGGGCGTGATTGCGACAAGATCGCTGTAGTTGCCAAGAAGGGCTGCGGTGGCTTGCGTTGGTCGTGCCCAGATTGCATCGAAAAGCAAATTGATTTCTCCAGGATGTATAATTCTGTGAGAAATCAATTTTTAAAATTGAATAATGTGGCTAAGCAGCTGTCGAGTAATTTTGACTCGAGTTTTGAGTTGCTTGCCTATTATAAATTCGAGTCTCCAATCAATCGCCGGTTGGAGCCTCAACTTTTGCAATTGCCCTCTACGTCTGTTCAGACACCTACGCCTTTCTTGTCCCTACCTAGCAACTTGGATTTATCTCCAATGTTGTGTTTATCGCCTTCTCCAAGCGACTGCCCAATTACCCCCATTTCATCCCCGATAGTAGTTCCAGTAGAGCCCGTACCTGATACTGTCCCAGTTATCCAAACTGCCTCAGCCCCGTCAGCTCCTGGCCGCAAAGGTAGACCTACGCGTAATCTTGCCCAGATTGTTAAACACAATCATGGTGCCTCTTTAGCTCCTCCAACTCCTGTATTACCTGCAGCCCCATCAGCACCTACTTTAACGGTTGTTGCCCCTCGTAGGCAAGTTTTTGTGTCTCGACTTTCATCGGACACCACTTCTGAGTCATTGGCAGCCTATATTGCTAGCGAATATATTTCTGCTAGCGTGTCAATAACCAAATTTAATTTCTCCACCCCTCGTGAAATATCATCATTCAAAATAAATGTTTCACATGATATGTTCCCAATCATTTGTGATCCCAAATTTTGGCCTCCACACATGATTGTTCACGAGTTCAAGCCAAAAAAGCGTAACCAGCCTGTCACCCTTCCAGTCCCTTCAATACAGGGTACCATTTCTGCCCCAAATTCAGTATTCATTATCAGAATGTCAGAGGTCTTATTTCAAAGCTTAAAAATCTTTTCATGGCCAGTACTTCCTTCGACTCGGACATAATAGCTTTTTCAGAAACATGGTTAAGTTCAACCATATCCGATTTTGAGGTATTTTCGAATAGTTTTATTTTGCAAAGAAATGATCGGCCGACTCGAGGTGGTGGGGTGTTAATTGCCGTTAAAGCCACTCTCCAGTCAGAACTTTTCTGTTTTAGTACGGCTACTGACGCTGAGATTGTCTCAGTTAAGGTGTCTTTTCCTACACGGAATATCTATATTACATGCTCTTATGTCCCTCCTTCTTCTGATATTCAAGTTTATATGAAACATATTACTTGTATTAAAGAAGTTTCTTCACACGTGCGTGATAATGACCTATTTATGGTGTTGGGTGATTTTAATTTGCCGAACATCTCTTGGTCATTATTCACTGCCGAAAATTATCTAGTGCCCTCAGCACAGCATGATTTTATAGACTGCATGCTTGATCTTTCGTTGTTTCAAATCAATTCAATTTCTAATCATTTGAATAGAATACTTGACCTTGTATTTGTTAACGACTACCTTATATCTAATGTGTCTAGGTCCCCTCCTTTATCTCTTCCTGAGGATGTGTATCATCCTACTTTAGAGATTACAATGTTCAATTGTAATCGTCTCTTTTCGTGCTCATCAGCCAATAAGCCCCGCCGCTGCTTTCGCAAAGGAAATTATTCATTACTGAATCAGCTTATTTATGCAACCGATTGGTCTTTCTTATATGACTCGGTTGATATGAATACTGCTATTACTTTTTTTTATAGCACCCTAGACTCCCTCTTAGATATGAGTATTCCCAAGTCAATTCCTTCGACTACTTCTTCAAAACCACCCTGGTTTACTCCCAGATTGTCACATCTTAAAAACTTAAAATCTAAATATTTTAAAAAGTTTAAAAAGTCTGGTTCGTGTACAGACTTGGCTGAATATTCCATAGCCAAGTCGAACTTCTTTCTTCTGAATTCTCAATGCTATGAGAATTATCTAACTCGTTGTAAAAGGCAATTTGCCCAAAATCCGAGACAGTTTTACAATTTTGTAAACTTGAAGCGTAAATCTTCAAGTTTGCCAACTTCTTTTTCTTTCGGGATGGATAAAGCTAGTAATGACTCTGATTCTGCTAACCTCTTTGCTAACTTTTTCCAATCAACTTACTCCTCAGTCTGTCCTAATAATAATTCTTACCCTTATACTATTTCTTCCTCTAGTTCTATACCTCCTCCTATTATTTCACACTCCTCTCTCCTTTTAGCTATAAACTCTTTAAAATCTTCTTACTCTCCTGGGCCTGACAATATTCCTAGTTGTCTACTCAAGGAGTGTAGTTCTTCCCTTCTTTATCCATTGCAAAAGCTTTTTAATCTATCTCTTGAATCTTCTGTCTTTCCATCTCTTTGGAAAGAATCTTATATCATTCCTCTCCACAAGAAAGGTGGAAAGTCTGATATACAAAATTACAGGGGCATTGCAAAACTGTCCGCTATTCCTAAATTATTTGAAAAAATAATCACTTCGAATTTGCAGCATTTCTGCAAATCAGTTGTTTCCCCTGTTCAACATGGATTCGTAAAGAATCGGTCAACTACGACCAATCTGCTTGAGTATACTTCCTTGGTAAACGATGCTTTTCTTTCGAAAATGCAAACTGATGTCATTTATACTGACTTCAGTAAGGCGTTTGACTCTGTGCACCATGACATTTTACTTTTTAAACTTGACCAAATAGGTTTCCCTCCGTCTCTTTTGCTTTGGATTAATTCTTATCTAAAAGGTAGGACTCAAAGAGTAATGCTGAGGCAGACTACCTCTAAACAAGTTCACGTTACTTCTGGTGTTCCACAAGGTAGTCATCTTGGACCTTTACTCTTTACTCTTTTTATAAATGATCTCCCCTCTGTGCTATCGCATGCCCGTGTACTCATTTATGCGGACAATGTGAAACTTATTCTATCATACACTAACATCACTACCATCATTCTCGTCTACAAGACGATTTGAACGCTATGCAACTTTGGTGTTCGGCCAATCAATTGCATCTGAATTGTTCAAAGTGTATGTTTATGACATTTAATCGTTCTACACCTTATCTTGTCAGTTATACAATCGACAATACCCCTTTGTAACGTATACTAACAGTTAAGGATCTAGGCGTTCTTTTTAATTCTAAACTCTGTTTCAATCTTCACATAGATACCATCGTTAATGAGGCAAAAGGTGTACTTGGATTCATTAAACGATGGTCTTAAGAGTTTAACGATCCTTTTATAACGAAACTTCTGTACATCTCTTTTGTTCGCCCTATCCTTCAATACTGCTCTTGCATCTGGTCTCCGCATTATAACAATAGCCAGGATCGTATTGAATCTGTTCAGAAGCAATTTCTGCTTTTTGCCTTACGAGGTTTAAATTGGGACCCTAATCTTCGGTTGCCATCCTACTCCAGCAGGCTGCTTCTCCTTAACCTTCCGTCGTTAACCAACCGTAGGACAATTCTCGGTGTTGTTCTTCTATAAGTTGATTATTGGCGATATAGATTCTCCTTTTCTGCTAGGGCGTCTTCAATTCTCTGTTCCGTCCAGACCAACCAGAAATTACCGCCCCTTATTCCTGTTTACGTGCACAACAGACTACGCTATGCACAATCCTTTTCGCGTGCTATGTAAAAATTATAATAGTTTGCATCTCGTTTTCTCTACAGAACTTTCTCTACCCCTTATAAAATCGTTGCTTTCAGGAAACCTTCGGGAAGCCACTGACCATTCTCAGCTATGAGCAGGGGCATAGCTTGCCGGACAGGCTGTAAATTTCCCCCCATCGGGTCGGTGATTTCCCATTACTTTTCTGTCCTATATACTTAACACTCTATATATCTAGCTTACATTTCTTAACTTTATTAACAATCTTCTTACTTTATTTTTTTCAATTTATTTCATTTTATTAATTAATATAGCAAATTAAGATTATTTTTAATTTTACTTAAGAACACTTTTTTCCTACTTACACCCTTCTGCTTAGATGTAGGCTCTAATAGCGTCACTGACAAATTTAGCTGTGAAAAGGGGCACAGCTGGCCGGACTGGCAACTAAAACACCTCCATCGGTCGGTGATGCTATTTAGAGAACTAAGTTATCTAACTAGGCTTTTAGCATATAATTGCATGATCTATTGTATGTATAATCTACGGAATAATGAGGAAGACACTCGTTTTGTCGACCTTAAATAAATAAATAAATAAAATAAAGTCCTCCTACTCTCTGGACCTGACAATATTCCTAGTTGTCTATTCATGGAATGTAGTTCTTCCCTTCTTCGTCCATTGCTAAAGCTTTTTAATCTATCCCTTGAATCTTCTGTCTTTCCATCTCTTTGAAAAAAATCTTATGTCATTCACACTTAATTACAGGGGCATTGCAAAACTGTCCGCTATCGCTAAATTATTTGAAACAAGTAAGAGGTTCTAGTCGGGAAATCCTGACTAGGGAATACCCTGCACCCTCTTATTTCAACACCAAATGCAGCACGCGCTACAGTTTCATTGGCAGCGTTCGAACTCGCAACTGACCGCATTACTTGCTGCCGACTCTACTCAGCAGCCACACCAGGCAAAAAAAAAAAAATTTGGTTCTTCGGTAGGGCTCGAACTCGCGACAGACCGCACGACTTGCCACTAATTGAGTCTTATTGAGAAAAAAACGAATTACAATAGCAGCGCAGAAAACAATACAATCGCAATGGCAATGCTGTTGATAAAATTCGAAGCAGATGCGCATGAATGTGTGTACATGTATACAGAAATTCTTGGAATTTGCACTAGCTGCCTCATCCAATTGCGCAACTCTTAACCGATCTTAATGAAATTTTCTACAGTATATCTTATTGTACCATAGAATATTTGTGTATTCTCGAAGGTAAATTGCATTTATATTGTGGCTTAAATTGGTGGGCAATACAAGTTGGGTTATTAACTTGATTTATAGCTCTGCGGTGGTAGGGGGAAGGTCGCGATAGGTATAAAATAAAAGATATTTGATATATATATACTATTCTAGAGTAAACATATCAAGTTTGGTGACTCTAGCTCTTAATATTTACCCATTTTTAAAGTATCAGGCATGGAAACGGAGAGAGTTATCGATTATCGGAAACAAACTCGATCTGCGCAGGGGTAATGCTTTGTTTTGTTTACTCTACAAAAGTCAACTCCAAATAAGGCGCGTGTGGTGTCTTTTCCACGTAGTATTTTCTCAAGGTTCCATTTCCGGAGGCTAAACTTGACTTTATTTTATTAATTAAAAGCAATTAAAAGTTGCCCATAACCCAGTAGCAGCACGATTGGCGAGTGTCGTGCAGCAACGATACTACATAACGATGAATTTCCGATAGTTTTTAACGATCGTCAACACTTCGAGATAAGCGAATAAGAGCTGCTAACTATGGATGATGAATCATTATAAATATCGAATTTTCGATTTGGCGGAAGTTATTGTGTAAAGTGTATGAAACTAAAATACCAAAACTACTGTTTGCATTTGTAATATTTTTTTTCAATAATTAAATTTAAATGTAATTGTAAATTAACTTGAATATTTTATAATTGATGAAAGCTATTAAATGTTGTTATATATTAAATTTTAAAAATAATAATATATATAAAAATTTATATATTAATTTTACCTATGTTTTACATTAGTAATATAATTTGAAGTCTAATTTTAAAAAAATGTAAAAATTGACCAGTGTTTATAAATCGGTTTTAACCAGGCAAAGGTATTTGATCAAATGTAACTAATAAAATTGTACATAATCAATTTTACCTCATTCGACAGGTTAACCATATCATTTTTAACAGGTTTTTGCGTTTGCATGTCCGAGTCAACAAGTTTTCAAGTTTCTTATGCGACACACGATGCAATCGCATTTCATGGGTGTTAACAATACAATAACAACACAATTGCAATAAATAATTAAATTGTGCTTTGGAGGTTAATATATGGTTGCAAAAAACTTATAAGTGCGGCTTTCCTCTTTTGACACATATTGAACAATTTATAATTGTCCGAATAGGTTAACCTTTTAAGGCACATATCCCTTGCGTTGTCATCTCTGCTGTGGATTGGTTTGTAATTAAGTAAAAGAAGAAGGGACTTTGGAGTGCCTACCAATTGATCTGTTTATTCATGTGCCGCACTAGCTGCTGGATTTAAACAAAACCATGGCCACAAATTCTGCAGAGTGTACAGGAGATTATTCGTGAGGTTAAAATCTATTCATAACTTACTCGCACTCATTCGTCTGGACGCCAATGTGTAATTTATTTTGCTGGACGCTCAGACGCATCCATTAAATGTTACCACAAATAACTAAAACATCGATTAATCATCGCAAAAAACACGAAATGTTCGGGGCGAATTTACACAATTATCAATAATGTGCCTTTTTCGATAAAAGTGTGTAAATGTGTTTTCCTATGGGGAAACGTACAGGCCGCATTTTACACATTTTGCAAAAATGTGACATTTTCAGAAATGTGTAAGAAATGTGTTCAGTGGACACAGGCTATTACACTGATTATCAAACATACAGAGGTTGTACGCATACACGTGTACATTATTTTGCAAATAAGGTAAATATGCATACATATAAACGGTATTTCATCATTTGCATTTGCATTGATTTAAATATTTTATTTTTGTTTATTTAAATAAAAGCGGATAAATTTTCCTCAATTTGAATCAATTGATTTAACTGATGATCGGAATGTAAAACAAGATGTTACGACTATTTTATAATTATATCTAAATCAACATTTATTTATTCATAATTTTTCTTTTAAACCTTTAAAAACGTTGTTGAGCCATTAAGGACAGCGCATTCGAAAATATTATTTCGTGTTTATACTGAAATTGAAGAAAATTTAATTAAATTGCAATGCGATCTTTATAGGAAACTTACTTAAATTATGGCCTCATTTTTCTTTTCTGCTATTTGCATTTCACAGAGATCTTCCAGCTCGTCTTCATACTGTAATAAAAAATTATTTAATAAGAACTTTCTTTAAAAATAATTTAAAACAAGTAAGAGGTTCTAGTCGGGAGCACTGGAGGGGAACACTCTTCTTCCAACTTCAAATGCAAATGTGTGGTGACTCTAGCTCTTATTATTTACCAAATTGTTAAGAAAACAAGATTTCGATATACATTTTTATCGATTACTTGGAAACGGGGCAAGTTATCGAATATCGGACAAACTCGATCTGCGCGAGCACTAGGAGGACCTACAGCTAAAATTTCAAGTCTCTATCTCTTATAGGTTCTGAGATCCTTGCGTTCATACATACGGACAGACGGACGGACGAACAGACAGACAGACAGACGGACATAGCTAGATCAACTCGGCTGTTGATGCTGATCAGGAAAATATGTACTTTATGGGGTCGGAGATGCTTCCTTCTTCCTGTTACATACATTAATATTTTGCACAAAGACAATATACCCTATTTACCCATTTTCAATGGATTCAGGGTATAAAAATAATTGTGGGCGAATTATTCAAGGCCAATGGGTAAATTTGGTATTTATGAAAGGGTTACCAAAAGGCTGTACATTAAACTCTAATTAAATTAAATAATGCAGTAATGGGCTCAACTCCCATCAGTTCGTAAGATATAATAAGGCAAATTTTCCTGATAGACAGACGCGATCCCGCGAAGAACGTGTTCGCCCGAACACTTTTTACAAAATTACACTTTTTTTGTAATTTTTGTTTTTTACAAAAGTGTGCGTCGGACTACACCGAAAATAAAAGTCGCCTTTTAATGGGTCACACTTGCAGGGCTCGCCACAGCCAGGACAGTTCTTTGATTTCAAAATAAGTCCGTGGTCTCTCAACCAAGACATTAATTTCTCTTCATCTTCTTTTATTGTAAAGAAAGCCCCTGCAGAAATATTACATTCGTTGCATTTGTACATTTTTAATTCAACAAATGAATTTTCCAGCTAATAACATGCCCTCGCGAATAGATTTAGATGAAAGAAACTAAAAACATGCATATGCATACAAGCATACGTACGTTTCTAAGAACTCGTAGGAGATAAAACGAACAATAATATTGTGTTAGTGTAAATACTCTAACACAAACATTGGTAAGTTAGTCCGTAAGCATGATCATTTCCAGTTGGTGTATCCCATGTATGCATACAGTCAAACCTTATTTGCCAAAATAATGTACAAGTGTATGCGTACAACCTTTGTATATGTGATAATCGGTGTAAAGAGTGATAATGTGTGCATACATGCGCATTGTTTTGGCACGCGCATCAAGGGACGTATAAATGGTATTATTATTATAATTTTTCAAAAATAAAAATAAATTTATTGATTAATTTTATTTTATTTTATTTATTAATGGTCGACAAAATTATTGAATACAATTTACATATATTTAATGCTAAAAGCCTAGTTAGAGTACACAATTCTCTAATAGCAGCACCAACCGATGGAGGTGTTTTATTTGCCAGTCCGGCCAGCTGTGCCCCTATTCACAGCTAATTTTGTCAGTGACGCTATTAGAGCCTACAGCTAAGAAGAAGGGTGTTAGTAGAGAAAATAGTGTTGTTTACTTAAGATTAAAAATAATCATAATTTACTATATTAATTAAGAAAATACTATAAATTGTAAAAAGAAAGAGAGATATATAAAGTGTTATGTAGATAGAATAGGATAGAGAGATAGTAATGGGAAATGACCGACCCGGTGGGGAAAAATTTATAGCCTGTCTGGCAAGCTATGCCCCTGCTCATAGCTGGGAATGGTCAGTGGCTTCCCGAAGGTATCCTGAAAGCAACGATTTTATTAGGGGTTGAGAGAGTTCGGTAGAGAAAACGTGATGCAAATTATTGTAATTTTTACATAGCACGCGAAAAGGATTGTGCATAGCGTAGGCTGTTGTGCACGTAGATAGGAATAAGGGGCGGTAATTTCTAGTTGGTCTAAACGGAACAGAGAATTCAAGACGCCCTAACGGAAAAGAAGAATCTATATCGCCAACAATCAACTTATTTAGAAAGACAACACCGAGAATTGTCCTACGGTTGGTTAATGACGGAAGATTAAGAAGAATCAGCATGCTGGATTAGGATGGCAACCGAAGATTATTGTCGCAATTTAAACCTCGTAAGTCAAAAAGCAGAAATTGCTTCTGAACAGATTCAATACGATCCTGGCTATTGTTATACTGCAGAGACCAGATGCAAGAGCAGTATTCAAGGATACGGCGAACCAGAGAGAGATGTACAGAAGTTTCGTTATAAAAGGATCGTTAAACTCTTAAGACCATCGTTTAATGAATCCAAGTACACATTTTGTCTCATTAACGATGGTATCTATGTGAAGATTGAAGCTGAGTTTAGAATCAAAAAGAACGCCTAGATCCTTAACTGTTAGTATACGTTCCAATTGTATAGCTGACAAGATAAGGTGTAGTCCGATTGAAGGTCATAAACATACACTTTGAACAATTTAGATGCAACTGATTGGCCGAACACCAAAGTTGCATAGCGTTCAAATCTTCTTGTAGACGAGAATGATGTAGGGGATTAGTGTATGATAGAATAAGTTTCACATCATCCGCATACATAAGTATCCGGGCATGTGATATAACAGAGGAAAGATCATTTATAAAAAGAGTAGAGTAAAGGACCAAGATGACTACCTTGAGGAACACCAGAAGTAGCAGGAACCTTCTTAGTGGTAGTCTGCCTCAGCATTACTCTTTGGGTCCTACCTTTTAAATAAGAACTAATCCAAAGCAAAAGAGATAAAGGGAAATGTCATGGTGGACAGAGTCAAACGCCTTACTGAAGTATGTGTTAATAAGATCAGTTTGCATTTTCGAAAGAAAAGCATCATTTACCAAGGAAGTAAAATCCATGTTGAACAGGGGAGACAACTGAAGTGATTATTTTTTAAAATAATTTAGGGATAGCGGACAGTTTTGCAATGCCCCTGTAATTTTGTATATCAGACTTTCCACCTTTTTTGTGGAGAGGTATGATATAAGATTCTTTCCAAAGAGATGGAAAGACAGAAGATTCAATGGATAGATTAAAATGCTTTAGCAATGGATAAAGAAGGGAAGAACTACACTCCTTGAGTAGACAACTAGGAATATTGTCAGGCTCAGGAGAGTAAGAAGATTTTAAAGAATTTATAGCTTAAAGGTGATAGGAATGGGAAATATTAGGAGGAGGTATAGAACTAGAGGAATTAATAGTATAAGGGTAAGAATTATTATTAGGACGGACTGAAGAGTAAGTTGATTGGAAAAAATTAGCAAAGAGGTTAGCAGAATCAGAGTCATTGCTAGCTTTATCTATCCCGAGAGTTAAAGAAGATTGAAAACTTGAAGATTTCCGCTTCAAGTTTACAAAATTGTAACACTGTCTCGGATTTTGTGCAAATTGCCTTTTGCAACGAGAAAGATGATTCTCATAGCTATGAGAATTAAGAAGAAAGAAGTTCGACTTTTCTATGGAATATTTGGCCAAGTCAATACTCGAACCGGAACTTTTAAACTTCTTAAAATATTTAGACTTAATATTTAGTAGTTTTGATAGTCTGTAAGTGAACCAGGGTGGCTTTGAACAAGCAATTGAGGGAATTGAATTAGGAATGCAATCATCTAAGAGCGAGTTCAGGGTTTTATAAAAAATATTAATAGCAATATTGATATCAACCGCGTCATATAAAAAAGACCAATCGATTGCATGAAAACGTTGATAAAGCAAGGAATAATTTCCTTTGCGAAAGCAACGGCGGGGCTAAATGGCTGATGAGCACGAAATGAGAGGATTACAATTGAACATTGTAACCTCTAAAGTAGGATGATATACATCCTCAGAAAGAGATAAAGGAGGGGACTTAGACACATTAGAAATAATGTAGTCGTTAACAAATACAAGGTCAAGTGTTCTATTCAAATGATTAGAAATTGAATTGATTTGAAACAACGAAAAATCAAGCATGCAGTCTATAAAATCATGCTGTGCTGAGGGCACTAGATAATTCTCGGCAGTAAATAATGACCAAGAGATGTTCGGCAAATTAAAATCACCCAACACCATAAATAGATCATTATCACGCACGTGTGAAGAAACTTCTTTAATACAAGTAATATGTTTCATATAAACTTGAATATCAGAAGAAGGAGGAGCATAAAAGCATGTAATATAGATATTCCGTGTAGGAAACAACACCTTAACTGTGACAATCTCAGCATCAGTAGGCGTTTTAAAACAGAAAAGATCTGATTGGAGAGTGGCTTTAACGGCAATTAACACCCCACCACCTCGAGTCGGCCGATCATTTCTATGCAAAATATAATTGTTCAAAAAAATGGATGAATTTAACCATGTTTCTGAATATGCGATTATATCCGAATCGAAGGAAGAGCTGCCCAAAAAACGATTTTTAAGCTTGGAAATGAGACCTCTGACATTCTGGTAATAAATGGGGACTTGGTCAGGAGAAGAAGTTAGATTTTGGGGCAGAAATAGTACCCTGTATTGAAGGGACTGGAAGGGTGACAGGCTGGTAACGCTTTTTTGGCTTAACCCCGTGAACAATCATGTGTGGGGGCCAAAACTTGGATCGCAAATGATTGGGAACATATCATGTGAAACATTTATTTTAAAAGATGAAATTTCACGAAGAGTGGAGAAATTAAATTTGGTAATTGACACTAGCAGAAGATTTGCTAGCCATATAGCCTGCCAATGACTCAGGAGTGGTGTCAGACGACAGTCGAGACACACTACGAGGGGCAACAACAGTTAAAAGAGGAGCTGATGGGGCTGCACGTAATACAGGAGTTGGAGGAGATAAAGAGGCACCATGATTGTGTTTAACAATCTGGGCAAGATTACGCGCAGGTCTACCTTTGCGGCCAGGAGCTGACGGGGCTGAGGCAGTTTGGATAACTGGGACAGTATCAGGTACGGGCTCTACTGGAGCTAATATAGGGGATGAAACGGGGGTAATTGGGCAGTCGCTTGGAGAAGGCGATAAAGACAACATTGGAGATAAATCCAAGTTGCTAGGTAGGGACAAGAAAGGCGTAGGTGTCTGATCAGACGTAGAGGGCATAAGTTGAGGCTCCAACCGGCGATTGGTTGGAGACTCGAATTTATATTTGGAAAGCAATTCAAAACTCGAGTTAAAATTACTCGACAGCTACTTAGCCACATTATTCAATTTTAAAAATTGATTTCTCACAAAATTATACATCCTGGATTATTCAATTTTAAGAATTGATTTCTCACAGAATTATACATCCTGGAGAAATCAATTTGCTTTTCAATGCAATCTGGGCACGACCAACGCAAGCCACCGCAGCCCTTCTTGGCAATTGCAGCGATCTTGTCGCAATCACGCCCTGTGAGACCTGCACATTTAGCATGCATCATACTCTCAAACAGCCAGCAATTAACAAATTGCAGCAGGGCAGAATCATCAGCCTGCTTGAACGTGCAAGGTTTCTTACAGCACGACATAATTACTAAAAGCGTATGCAAGTTGCGAGAGCGCAGAGCAAAACAAAAACGGTGCACAAAAATAGAGCAAGTAAACGCTCAAAAATAACTATTCGTACACAAACAAATTGTTTGGAGCGAAAGGCGACAGAAAAAATTTGCGAGAGCGCGATGCACAAGCAGAAATATACAGCAGCGAACACACGCACAAACAAGTGTATGCACAGGGGAGCACCAAAGCAAAAGAATCAAAACAGGCAATAACAACAATACGGAATTGACGCCGCGTTTTATAAATGCAACAATTAATAGACTTACGCTGCACAACAGATAACACTTTGCACAATTTATGAAAAAATGCAAAATTTAGAAATAAAAAGCAGGATTAAAGCGCAAAAATATATAAAAATCTTGGATCACAAGTAAAACACGTCAATCACTCTCAATCACGTCAATAATTGCCCAAGCAATCACAACGAGGGCGAATATATACATATAACCAAGCGTCTTGAATAAAATGTCAGCACCCGCCACGATCAGATAATGCACTTCTGTGCTGTGATACCCGTAAGTAAGTATCAATCAGCTTATTTACAAAAACAGATTATTTTCTCACTTGCACTTTGGAGATGACCATGTCACGCAGGATTACAGAAGCTCTGCTGGATTGTGTACGACAGCCCCGCAAAGTGCAACAGCGACCTAAGGTGACGACGAACATAACAAATGTTTTAGTTATTTGTGGTAACATTTAATGGATGCGTCTGAGCGTCCAGCAAAATAAATTACACATTGGCGTCCAGAAGAATGAGTGCGAGTAAGTAATGAATAGATTTTTAACCTCACGAATAATCTCCTGTACACTCTGCAGAAATTGTGGCCATGGTTTTGTTTAAATCCAGCAGCTGGCGCGAATAAACAGATCAATCGACCTTACTACGACCTCAACTACGAGCAAGCATCATTGGTAGGTACTCCAAAGTCCCTTTTTCTTTTACTTAATTACAAACCAATCCACAGCAGAGATAACAACGAAAGGGATATGTGCCTTAAAAGGTTAACCTATTCGGACAATTCTAAATTGCTCAATATGTGTCAAAAGAGGAAAGCCGCACTTATACGTTTTTTGCAACCATATATTAATATATAAGTATAATAATATATATATTACTAATGTAAAACATTGGTATAATTAATAGATATATTTTTATATATATTATTATTTTTGAAATTTATTATATAACAACATTTAATAGCGTACATCAATTATAAAATATTCAATTTAATTTACAATTACATTTAAATTTTATTATTGAAAAAAAAAATATTACAAATGCAAACAGTAGTTTTGGTATTTTAGTTTCATACACTTTACACAATAACTTCCGCCAAATCAAAAATTCGATATTTATAATGATTCAGCATCCAAAGTTAGCAGCTCTTAGTCCCTTATCTCGAAGTGTTGACAATAGTTTAAAACTGTCGGAAATTCATCGTAAAGTAGTATCGTTGCTGCACGACACTCCCCAATCGTGCTGCTACTGGGTTATCGGCAACTGTAAATAGCTTTTAATTAATAAAATAAAGTCAAGCTTAGCCTCCGGAAATGGAACCTTCAGAAAATACTACGTGGAAAAGACACCACACCCGACTTATTTGGAGTTGACTTTTGTAGAGTAAACAAAACGAAGAATTACCCCTTTATAATTATTTCCATGGGTTCAGGATATAAAAATAATCACTTCGACTTGGCAGCATTTCTGTTCAGTTGTCTTCCCTGTTAAAATGGATTCGTAACGGATCGGTCAACTACGACCAATCTGCATGAATTTACTTCCTTGATAGATTATGTTTTCCTTTCTAAAATGCAAACTGACTTCAGTGAGGCCTTTGGCTCTATGCACCATGATCTTTTACTCATTCGTCACTTTTGCGTTGGATTTCCTTAAAATGAAAATGTAGGACCCAATGGGGTGTCTATGTACCTATGTATGCAGATAATGTGAAACTTGTTCTGTCACACGCTATACGCCTAGATTACTATTGTCTACAAGATGATTTAAACGTTATGCGACTTTGGTGTTCGGCAAATCAAAAATAAATTTATTTTTTATTACTTCAAACGAGCGCGTAGCGCGAGCTGCATTTGGTGTTGGAATAAGAGTGTTCAGTGTATTCCCTAGTCGGGAAATATATTCACAATATATATGCAATTGACTTTTTGAGAATACCCAAATATTCTATGGTACAATAAGATATACTGTTATTTTTTTGTGGCTGGTGTGGCTGTTTAGTAGAGGCCAAACCATGCCAAGGAAACTTTCTTTTGAAATTTATTTTTATAACTACTTAAGCAAAGGAGCGCTTAGCTCTGCATTTGGAATAAGGGGGTTCAGGATATACTCTAGTCGGGAACTCCAGAACCTCTTACTTGTTTTTTTTTTGTATTTCTCTTTATGACTACAAACGAGATATAGTACATTTTACGCTTAGGTTGTAGCTGGGGGGATTCGTGTTGATAAGGTAGCGTGGATTGCCTACGGAACGGCCGCAAAGCATTGCTTCACAAGCATGCTCTTGCTACTTAATCTTCCTCCGTTCTCCGCATGATGCCCTCAACCCTCCTGAGTTCCAGCATTACTTTTGCTGAGAAGGTGCAGACGATTTATTCACAATTTCGAACAATATTCACGTCATATGACCAGATTGTGCAAAAAGAATATCCAATTCGACTTCTAATTACCTACAAAAGGCACTACTCAAACCAACATTACTGCAATACCCTGATTTCAGCAAATAATAGAAATAAGACTAACACCAGCATAGTAATTCGGTTAGTAACGGTTTTTGGGGCCTCCAGAATCCGTGACTCGACCGAGGACTGTGCCACGGGTGTATTTTCACTTGTGTGACTGCCACCTAGATTAGTTTTTTTTTATACAATCCTTTCTTTCCACAATTGCATGTTATGCCTATTGCTAGGTTTTTGCAGCTGCCTGGTTTGAACGCATACGCTTGGTGGATTTGTGGTTGCGTGCGAGGCGCAGAAAAGTCTCCGCCGGGGTCCGGCGGTTGCTAAAGGTTTCCCTCAGTGTTTAACCGCTCCTATTCGGTCACCAGAGCCCTTTTTAACTACACCACATGCGGTGTTGACCATTGATCGGTTCCGTGACCTTATGTCCCTTTTTCACTGGGAGAATTGTGACGGTTAATTCTGAAAATTAAGTTTTTCGAACAATTTCATTGTGTATATAAATGATCAGCCGACTCGAGGTGGTGCTACAGAAATTGAGGCTTTGTTGATATCGATTGTGCGGACCTTGGGCCAGGGATGGAACTACACCCGCTGCCCAAAGAGAAACAATCAGTTCCGTAACCTTATGGTTTTGCCGCTAAAGCCACTCTTCAGTAAGAAACTTTCTGTTTTGGTACGCCTTATGATGCTGTGGTTGTCTCAGTTAAAGTGACTTTTCCATCACGCGATATTTATATCATATGCTCCTGTAGTCCTCCTTCTTCTGATATTCAAGTTTGTATGAAAAATATTAGTTGTAGTAAAGTAGTTTCTATGTTATGCATGCTGCTATTAATTTTTTGAACTCCCTCTTAAATGTTTGTATTCCAAACTCTATTTCTTCTATGCTTCTTCAAAGCCACCCTGGTTTACTCCCAGACTATTAAACCAACAAATATTAAGTCTAAATATTTTAAACAGTTCATAAGTCTGATCTGAGTATTGACTGGGCTAAATGTTCTATAGCCCAGTCAAACTTATTTTTTCTTAATTCTCAGTGCTATGAGAATTATCTTATTCGTTGCAAAAGGCAATTCGCCGAAAATGTCAGACAGTCTTATAGTTTTTGTCATCTTCTTTTTCTGTCGGAATGAATAAAGCTACCGATGATTTTGATTCTGCTAACCTCTTTGCAAGTGTTTTCCAATCTTCTTACTTTTTACGCGTGTAATATTACTTTTTCTAGTTCCTTCTCTTATAATTTCCCATTTCTCTCTCTTTTCTGTTATAAATTCTATAAAGTCCTCTTACTCCTTGGACCTGACAATAATCCTAGTTGTCTATTCAAGGAATGTAGTTCTTCCCTTCTTCGTCCATTCCTAAAGCTTTTTAATCTATCCTTTGAATCTTCTGTCTTTCCATCTCTTTGAAAAAAAAATTATGTCATTCTAATCCACAAGAAAGGTGGAAAGTCTGATACACTAAATTACAGGGGAGTTGCAAAACTGTCCGCTTTCCCTAAATTATTTGAAACAAGTAAGAGTTTCGAGTCGGGAAATCCTGACTAGGGAATACCCTGAACCCTCTTATTTCAACACCAAATGCAGCACGCGCTACATTTCCATTGGCAAAGTTCGAACTCGCAACTGACCGCATTACTTGCTGCCGACTCTACTCAGCAGCCACACCAGGCAAAGAAAAAAAAATTAGGTTCTTCGGTAGGACTCGAACTCGCAACAGACCGCACAATTTGCACTGCCTCTACTTAACAGCCACACCAAAAATTGAGTCTTATAGAATTCGAGGCAGATCCGCATGAATGTGTGTGTACAGCTGCCCCATCCAATTGCGCAATTCTTAACCGATCTTAATGAAATTTTCTACAGTATATTTTATACCATGTACCATAGAATAATTGTGTATTCTCGAAAAGTAAATTGCATTTAAATTGTGGCTTAAATTGGTTGGCAACTCAAAATAGGTTATTAACTTGATTTGAAGCTCTGCGGTGGTAGGGGAAAGGTGGCGATAGGTATAAAATGAAAGATACTTGATATATGTATTCTATTCTAGAAGCACCATATCAAGTTTGGTGACTCAAGCTCTTAATATTTACCCAATTTGCTCAAATAACAGGATGTCGATATCGATTTTAACCGATTGCTTGGAAACGGAGAGAGTTATCGATTATCGGAAACAAACTCGATCTGCGCAGGCACTAGGAGGACCTACAACTAAAATTTCAAGTCTCTAGCTCCTATAGGTTTTATTATCCTTGGACGGACAGACAGACGAACATGGCTAGATCGACTCGGCTATTGAGCTGATTAAGAATATATAAACTTTATGGGGTAGGAGAAGCTTCCTTCTGCCTGTTACATACATTTTAATAAAATAAAATAAAAATATCGATAAAAATCGATATCGATATTATGTTTTTTGAGCAAATAGGGTATGTAATAAGATCTGGAATCACCAAACTTGATATGTTGCTTCTAGAATAGTATACATATATCAAGTATCTTTCATTTTATTCCTATCGCCACCTCCACGCTACCACCTTAAAGCTATAAATCAAGTTATTAAACCAACCAACCTGTATTGTCTACCAATTTAAGCCCCAATATATATGCAATAGACTTTTTGAGAATACCCAAATATTCTATGGTACAATAAGATACAATGTTTTTTTTTTTTGTGGCTGGTGTGGCTGTTTAGTAGAGGCGGCAGCAAGTAATGTGGTCAGTTGCAAGTTAAAACCATGCCAAGGGAACTTTCTTTTTAAATTTATTTTTATTACTACTTAAGCAAAAGAGCGCGTAGAGCTGCATTTGGAATCAGGGGGTTCAGGGTATAACCTAGTCGGGAACTCCCGAATAGAACCTCTTACTTTTTTTTTTTTTTGTATTTCTCTTTATTACTATAATCGAGCGCGTAGCTCGAGCTGCATTTGGTGTTGGAATAAGAGGTTTCAGGTTATTCCCTGTTTATTTACAACGTTAAAAAGAATTAAAAATCAAGTGCATTTTACGTTTAGGTTGTAGCTGGGGTGTTGATTAGGTAGCGTGGATTGTCTACGGAACGGCCGCAACGCATTGCTTCACAAGCATGCTCTTGCTACCTAATCTTCCTCCGTTCTCCGTCTGATGCCCTCAACTCTCTTGAGTTCCAGCATTACTTCTGCTGAGAAGGTGCTGGTTGCGTCCCACTTTTGTCCAACGTGATAGATCTGCCCATGGTATCCTCCAGTTCCTGCCTGTTCGCTGAGAAACCACCACACTCGAAGATGATGTGTTTGGCGTCCTCACCGATTCCTCTGCCGCACCAATAACACTCGTCATTGTTGTCGTGACTGATTGCTTTAAGTAGCTCCTGAAGCAGTTTGTATTACCATACTTGCGGCTTAACGAGGCTTCCAAGCTTGGGAGAAGCCTAAGCGTCCAGCGACCTTTAGATGAGCGATCCCAGCAGCTACCACTGCACTAGTGGCTCGATTAGCAAGAGAGCTAGATTTTCTAGAATAAGAATCAAAGCGAATAAAAACACAGAAGAAAACACCTTTTCCCCAATAAATAAAGAACATAACTAATACCAATTAAATTCCACCGCCAGAAAGGAAGCAGCTACCAATACACTCCAAGAAGTGCCCCAAAGACTGCGCTGGACCTCTTTTCACCCCGGGCTGTGCGATGACCTGCACCGGCAACGCTGACCGCCCCCATGCAGCCAACTAAGACGGAGAAGAAGCAGCATAGGAACTTTATCTTATCACATGAGAATTTTAAAGTTAATAAAAATTAATTTAACAAAAAAAATTTGATATTGTAATGACGCACACTATGTCGTGTGTATCAAGGTAGAGTATGACCGAACAAGTCATATGGCATATTGGGCAGTAAATGTACTACTAACTTTAACGCATGAATTCCGTTGTTCCAAAATGGGCCTCTTAGACACAAAAACTGTTGACTCAACTGCTAATGTTATCAATAAATTTAATTAACACGCTACGAATCATTGTACTAATGCTAATGTCAGCTAGTTTATTTTTCAAAATATACAAGCTGCACAACAGATGCCTGATGAATAAATATCTTAGCAAGGAAAATGATCTAGACAAGATCTAAAAAGCTTAATTAAGCAACAATGATTAGTGGCGATACACAACAATAAACTCGCTTTTATACACTTATATATTTTACACTTATATAAATATATATATATCTCCGAATACACAACTATTTGAGAAAATCACAAAAATGCAACCAGACATCTTAAACAGAATTAGGAAGATAATATCAACAGAACCAATAGATATCAACAATTTAAAACACATTTATATGCAGACATATAATTTAAACACATGACCTTTCAAGGGATGCACGAAAGGAGAAAAAAAAAACAATATTAACAACATTCCTAGATTTAGGCTTTTAACGAATAGTGAAAGGAAAAAAGAGAAAACAGTAGGCTATGAATTTTTCCATTATTAAATATTTGTATGGAATGGAAACAGATCCACTCAAAATTAACAGAAATTAAAGGAAATTTTGAAAAAACTGCTTAATCCAAATCAGGGAAATACAAGAGACTACATCAAATAAACACGCCAATATATTAGTAGAAAGCTTTAACGAAGCACGTCTACTAATATATGACCACAGAGACAAATAAATAAGTATCCATTGGTCACAGGTGTGTAAAGTTTTGAACAAATAAAGAAGGAATTTGTGAAATATCAAGTATAAACACAATTTAGATCAAAATATTCCAAATAGAATGAGTACAGAAGTAACATTGGAACACACCGAATCAGAATTAGAAATTACTTAGAAGATAAATACTTGAAAGTAATTCAGAAACCGAAGAAACTGAATTTCAAGAAAGTGAAAAAAAAACAATTGGCTCGACAACAATCCATATTATCGAAGTACGACGGCAAAGCGGAAAATTTGTAGAGCTTCATAGACACATTGAATCTAGTAGATTCACTTAAAGGCGATCATGAAGTAGCTGCAATCAATCTGTTAAAGACAAAACTAAAATGCCATACACAAAACTTGATAAGCGATGAAAAAACAATCGCCTACTAACAGTACTACAATAGTAGTATAGTAGCAATACCGCAATAGTTCGTATTTTAAATACAACAACTAAGAATATTAAAATGCAGAATCCACAAGCAAAATTCGAATCAATAGAAGAACACGAAATTAAAACCCTTTTCGCAAAAATCAACAATAGAAATAATAAAGTCCTGAAAAATTTAAATTCCCTGATCAATTTAAAAGTAAGCTTACTGATCTAAGTACTAAATACATTGACATATTTGGCTTAGAAACAGAAGCAATTTCAAGTAATAATTTTTACAAACAGAAATAAAGAAACTTATAGAAACTCAGAGACAGAAAAGCCTGACATAAAAAGACAGGTCGAAAGATTTATAAAAGAGAGAAATTTCTCCAAGGCGGAAAATGGCGTTCAGAAGTTGATTATATCCAGATAAGCAGCAAACAATTACCTACTGCCAAGAATCAAATAAATCCTAGACAAATTAGGACGAACAAAATATTAATTTATTTTTGAAGTCTGGATTCCACCAAATAGAACTAGATGAGAAATCTAAAAATATAACATCATTTTCCACGAGCTCCGGCTCTTATCGCTTCACGCGACTACCCTACGGCCTAAAAGTAGCTCCACATTCGATTATGCGAAAGATGACACTCAAAATTTCAAAATTTGTCAAATATTTTTGACCTGTGTAGAAAACACAACACAAAATTAAAACACAAATAAAAAAATTAAAATATTCATTCTTCATGCACGAGGTTACATTCCTTGGCCATAAATGCGAACACCACACCACACCATAAAAAGTACGATGTTATAAAACACTATTCAATCCCTACTGATGCGGATAGTGCACTACGATTCGTCGAGTTCTTGAATTATTACACACGATTTATTCACAATTTCGCACAATATTTACGTCATTTGACTAGATTGTGCAAAATGAATGTCCAATTCGACTGGCAAAAGAATGCGATGACGCTTCTAATAACCCAAAAAAGGCACTAATGAGACCAACATTACTGCAATACCCTGATTTCACCAAAGAATAGAAATAAGACTGACACCAGCGTAGTAATTCGGTTAGTAACGGTTGTTGGGGCCTCCAGAATCCGTAACCCGACCGAGGTTTGTGCCACGGGTGGATTTTCACTTGTGTGACTGCTACCTAGATTAGTTTTTATACCCTTGCAGAGGGTATTATAATTTTGTCGTGAAATGTGTAACGCATAGAAGGAGACATCTCCGACCCCATAAAGTATATATATTCTTGATCAGCATCAACAGCCGAGTCGATATAGCCATGTCCGTCTGTCACCAAACTCGGCATTTATTAGTTTTACTAAGCTCCTCATATATATGCAAAATCCTATTAAGATCGGACCACTATATCATATAGCTGCCATGGGAACGATCGGTCGAAAATTAAGTTTTTGTATGAAAAAACATTTTGTTTTTCAAGATATCTTGACCAAACTCGGCATTTATTAGTTTTACTATGCTCCTCATACATATGCAAAATCTTATTTACATCGGACTACTATATCATATATCTGCCATAAGAACGATCGGTCGAAAACTAGGTTTTTTATTAAAAGCCTTATTTGTTTATCAAGATACCTTCACCAAACTCGGCATTAACCAATTTCTCGGCATTAAAAGGTTGGGTCTGCAAGGGTATTAGATCTTCGGCGTGCCGAAGATAGCCTTTCTTTCTCGTTTTTTTTTTACAATCCATTCCTTTCCACAATTGCATTTTATGCCTGCTGCCAGGTTTTTGCAGCTTATACCAGCTGTCTGGCTTGAATGCAGACCACCAAGCCATTCAATGTAAAGCAGACGCCTTGTGGATTAATAGTTGCGTGCGAGGCGCAGATGAGTCTCCGCCGGGGTCCGGCGGTAGCTCAAGGTTTCCCCCAGCGTTTAACCGTTGGAAGTTATGCCACCCCTATTCGGTCACCAGAGCCTTCTTTATTTATTTAGTGACGCGATTAGGCCTACATTTAAGAAGAAGGGTTTAAGTAGGAAAAAAGTGTTAAGTAAAATTAAAAATAATCTTAATTTGCTATATTATTTAAGAAAATATAATAAATAGGAAAAAGAAAGTAAGAAGATTGTTAATAAAGTAAAGATATGTATGCTAGATATATAGATTGTTATGTTGAAAGGATAAAGAGATAGTCAAGAGAGAGTTCTAAGTTGAGAGTGATTGACGTGTTTGACTTGTGCTGCAAGATTTTTATATTTTTTTGCGCTTGCATTTCTTGTGCTTTATATAAAAAGCTTTTATAACTTGTGCCATGTGTTATATGTTGTGCAGCGTAAGTCTCTGACGCGGCGTCAGTTCCGTGTTGTTGTTATTGCCTGTTTTGATTCTTTAGCTTTGGTGCTCCCCTGTGCATACACTTGTTTGTACGTGTGTTCGCTGCTGCATATTTCTGCTTATGCATTGCGCTCTCGCAAATTTTTTCTGTAGCCTTTCGCTCCAAACAATTTGTTTGTGTACGAATAGTTATTTTGAACGTTTACTTGCTCTTCTTTTGTGTAACGTGCTTCGTTTTGCTCTGCGCTCTCGCAACTTCTGTTTATCTTTTAACGCTGATCGAAATTATGTCGTGCTGTAAGAAACCTTGCACGTTCAAGCAGGCTGATGATTCTGCACAACCGCAATTTGTTAATTGCTGGCTGTGTGAGAATATGATGCATGTGCAGGTCTCACTGGGCGCAATTGCGACAAGATCGCTGTAGTTGCCAAGAAGGGCTGCGGTGGCTTGCGTTGGTCGTGCCCAGATTGCATCGAAAAGCAAATTGATTTCTCCAGGATGTATAATTCTGTGAGAAATCAATTCTTAAAATTGAATAATCCAGGATGTATAATTCTGTGAGAAATCAATTCTTAAAATTGAATAATGTGGCTAAGCAGCTGTCGAGTAATTTTGACACGATTTATTCACAATTTCGCACAATATTTACGTCATTTGACTAGATTGTGCAAAATGAATGTCCAATTCGACTGGCAAAAGAATGCGATGACGCTTCTAATAACCTAAAAAAGGCACTAATGAGACCAACATTACTGCAATACCCTGATTTCACCAAAGAATAGAAATAAGACTGACACCAGCGTAGTAATTCGGTTAGTAACGGTTGTTGGGGCCTCCAGAATCCGTAACCCGACCGAGGTTTGTGCCACGGGTGGATTTTCACTTGTGTGACTGCTACCTAGATTAGTTTTTATACCCTTGCAGAGGGTATTACAATTTTGTCGTGAAATGTGTAACGCATAGAAGGAGACTTCTCCGACCCCATAAAGTATATATATTCTTGATCAGCATCAACAGCCGAGTCGATATAGCCATGTCCGTCTGTCCGTCTGTCTGTTTCTATGCGAACTAGTCTCTCAGTTTTAAAGAAAATCTTAAAAAATCTTAATGAAACTTTGCAGAAGTCCCTTCTTCTGTTGCACGCAGCACATATGTCAAAACCAGCTGGATCGGACCACTATATCATATAGCTGCCATGGGAACGATCGGTCGAAAATTAAGTTTTTGTATGAAAAAACATTTTGTTTTTCAAGATATCTTGACCAAACTCGGCATTTATTGGTTTTACTAAGCTCCTCATATATATGCAAAATCCTATTAAGATCGGACCACTATATCATATAGCTGCCATAGGAACTATCGGTCGAAAATTAAGTTTTTGTATGAAAAAACATTTTGTTTTTCAAGATATCTTGACCAAACTCGGCATTTATTAGTTTTACTAAGCTCCTCATATATATGCAAAATCCTATTAAGATCGGACCACTATATTATATAGCTGCCATAGGAACGATCGGTCGAAAATTAAGTTTTTGTATGAAAAAACATTTTGTTTTTTAAGATATCTTGACCAAACTCGGCATTTATCGAGTTTTGAATTGCTTGCCAAATATAAATTCGAGTCTCCAACCAATCGCCGGTTGGAGCCTCAACTTTTGCCCTCTACGTCTGATCAGACACCTACGCCTTTCTTGTCCCTACCTAGCAACTTGGATTTATCTCCAATGTTGTCTTTATCGCCTTCTCCAAGCGACTGCCCAATTACCCCCGTTTCATCCCCTATATTAGCTCCAGCAGAGCCCGTACCTGATACTGTCCCAGTTATCCAAACTGCCTCAGCCCCGTCAGCTCCTGGCCGCAAAGGTAGACCTGCGCGTAATCTTGCCCAGATTGTTACACACAATCATGGTGCCTCTTTATCTCCTCCAACTCCTGTATTAGCTGCAGCCCCATCAGCACCTACTTTAACGGTTGTTGCCCCTCGTAGGCAAGCAAAACACTACTTCTGAGTCATTGGCAGCCTATATTGCTAGCGAATATATTTCTGCTAGCGTGTCAATAACCAAATTTAATTTCTCCACCCCTCGTGAAATATCATCATTCAAAATAAATGTTTCACATGATATGTTCCCAATCATTTGTGATCCCAAATTTTGGCCTCCAACATGATTGTTCACGAGTTCAAGCCAAAAAAGCGTAACCAGCCTGTCACCCTTCCAGTCCCTTCAATACAGGGTACCATTTCTGCCCCAAAAAACTAACTTCATCTTCTGACCAATTCTGTATTCATTATCAGAATGTCAGAGGTCTTATTTCAAAGCTTAAAAATCTTATCATGGCCAGTACTTCCTTCGACTCTGATATAATAGCTTTTTCAGAAACATGGTTAAATTCAACCATATCCGATTTTGAGGTATTTTCGAATAGTTTTATTTTGCATAGAAATGATCGGCCGACTCGAGGTGGTGGGGTGTTAATTGCCGTTAAAGCCACTCTCCAGTCAGAACTTTTCTGTTTTAGTACGCCTACTGACGCTGAGATTGTCTCAGTTAAGGTGTCTTTTCCTACACGGAATATCTATGTTACATGCTCTTATATCCCTCCTTCTTCTGATATTCAAGTTTATATGAAACATATTACTTGTATTAAAGAAGTTTCTTCACACGTGCGTGATAATGACCTATTTATGGTGTTGGGTGATTTTAATTTGTCTTTATTCACTGCCGAAAATTATCTAGCGCCCTCAGCACAGCATGATTTTATAGACTGCATGATTGATCTTTCGTGGTTTCAAATCAATTCAATTTCTAATCATTTGAATAGAACATTTGACCTTGTATTTGTTAACGACTACATTATTTCTAATGTGTCTAGGTCCCCTCCTTTATCTCTTCCTGAGGATGTATATCATCCTACTTTAGAGATTACAATGTTCAATTGTAATCGTCTCTTTTCGTGCTCATCAGCCAATAAGCCCCGCCGCAGCTTTCGCAAAGGAAATTATTCATTACTGAATCAGCTTATTTATGCAACCGATTGGTCTTTCTTATATGACTCGGTTGATATGAATACTGCTATTACTTTTTTTTATAGCACCCTAAACTCCCTCTTAGATATGAGTATTCCCAAGTCAATTCCTTCGACTACTTCTTCAAAACCACCCTGGTTTACTCCCAGATTGTCACATCTTAAAAACTTAAAATCTAAATATTTTAAAAAGTTTAAAAAGTCTGGTTCGTGTACAGACTTGGCTAAATATTCCATAGCCAAGTCGAACTTCTTTCTTCTGAATTCTCAATGCTATGAGAATTATCTAACTCGTTGTAAAAGGAAATTTGGCCAAAATCTGAGACAGTTTTACAATTTTGTAAACATGAAGCGTAAATCTTCAAGTTTGCCAACTTCTTTTTCTTTCGGGATGGATAAAGCTAGTAATGACTCTGGTTCTGCTAATCTCTTTGCTAATTTTTTTTCAATCAACTTACTCCTCAGTCTGTCCTAATAATAATTCTTACCCTTATACTATTTCTTCCTCTAGTTCTATACCTCCTCCTATTATTTCACACTCCTCTCTCCTTTTAGCTATAAACTCTTTAAAATCTTCTTACTCGCCTGGGCCTGACAAAATTCCTAGTTGTCTACTCAAGGAGTGTATTTCTTTCCTTCTTCATCCATTGCAAAAGCTTTTTAATCTATCTCTTGAATCTTCTGTCTTTCCATCTCTTTGGAAAGAATCTTATATCATTCCTCTCCACAAGAAAGGTGGAAGGTCTGATATACAAAATTACAGGGGCATTGCAAAACTGTCCGCTATTCCTAAATAATTTGAAAAAATAATCACTTCGAATTTGCAGCATTTCTGCAAATCAGTTGTTTCCGCTGTTCAACATGGACTCTAACAGTTAAGGATCTAGGCGTTCTTTTTGATTCTAAACTCTGTTTCAATCTTCACATAGATACCATCGTTAATAAGGAAAAGGTGTACTTGGATTCATTAAACGATGGTCTAAAGAGTTTAACGATCCTTTTATAACGAAACTCCTGTACATCTCTCTTGTTCGCCCTATCCTTGAATACTGCTCTTGAATCTGGTCTCAGCAGTTAAACAATAGCCAGGATCGTATTGAATCTGTTCAGAAGCAATTTCTGCTTTTTGTCTTACGAGGTTTAAATTGGGACCCTAATCTTCGGTTGCCATTCTACTCCAGCAGGCTGCTTCTTCTTAGCCTTCCGTCGTTAACCAACCGTAGTGTATAAAATGTAATGATTTGCCCAACATAAGCACGTCAGTGCTGATTGACTTCGGTTCTTTATTTGTCTTTATTCAAAGTAAATATAATGCACTTAGCCTATGGATACATGTATATACTTATGCTGTTATTGGTTAACAGCTACAAAGAGAGGGAGAGTGAGTAGCTTGCAAATGCCTGTATTAGTGAGCATATATGTATGTTGCTCATGAAATGCGCTCAGACGGAGCGTGGGACATGCAGCGTAAGCATAAACGGTCAGCTAGAGGGGCTGGTGAACTGCGCTGCGTAATATGATCCAGAGCCAATATATAAAGTAGCTCTGGCCTTGTTTAATGTATAATTGTTATTGTATGCGACAAAGTGCCGCATACTTTATATTTGTATATAGGGTGTTCTTTTAAGGCATATACACACTACACCTCCCCTTTTAGAGGAATAACGTAATATAATGTAGTTATTTTTAATTCATTGTATATTCTTTTGAAAGTGTTAAAGTTTAAAAAAATATAAAAATTTGTTTATAAATATATGTATTATTTTTTTTTTGTTATGTTTTGGCTGATCAGGCCATTTTGTATATTATTTTTTTTGAAATTTAAAATGTATAAAATGTAAAAATGTAAGTGTATTACTCATGTTAATAATAATAAGAATAATGAAAGGTTTTTTTTGTGTTTATTTTTTTTTTTGATTTTGAAATAAAAGAACATTTTTGAAAGTAATAAATGTTTTATCTAAAAATGTTATATATATGTGGTTATATATGTATAGAATATATATATATATATATATATTTTTTTTTTCTTTTCTTTTTTCGTGTTTGTATGGCCATACTACAAAAATGATTATATATTAATTATTTTTAGCCTATCCTTATGTACTTTTTGTTGTAAATAAACTGGTTCTAATTTATGTCCAGTATCGTTTCCTAATAAAAACTTATCTCCTACTTTTAATTTAAAGTCGATAACCTTATTATCATAATATTATTTATTTTTTGCCTTATGTTTTTCTAACATTATTCTAGCTGGTTTATATGCGTGTTCTAGTCTAAACTTTGTTTCCTTAGCGTAATCATCTATATTATATATAGGATCAATATTATCTATTTTATTAAAATATTTTGGCAAGTTGCTTTGTTTGCCGAAAACTAACTCATATGGACAATAATTGTGCGCCATAGAGGGGGTCGTGTTGAAACAGTAAACAAAATATTGGAGCCATACATCCCAATCTGTTTTATCAACCGATATATAAGAACGTATGTATTCCTTGAAAGTTCTATGACTTCTTTCTACTGTTCCAACTGTCTGGTGGTGGTGTGCTGTAGACGTTAAATTGTCTATCTTTAGGTATTTGCACAGGTCATTTATAATAGAATTTTTATACTCAGTTCCCATGTCCGAAATGAACGTCTTCATTGGACCGAACTTCAGTATAAAATATTCAAATATTGCTTTTGCAACTGTCTTAGCGGATTTGTTTGGTACTGGAATAGCTACAAGATATTTTGTTAAATCGCATATCATTGTAATTGCATATTCGTTTCCATTTTCGGATTTTGGTAGTGGACCTATAGTGTCCACTTTCACTCTATCGAACGCATTTATCGGCGTTTCTGTAATTGTTAGAGGTGTTTTTGTATGGGTCGCCGTTTTCGACTTTTGGCATTTAGGACATCTACGTACGTATTTGGTTATATGACGTGTCGTTCCAGTAGTAGTGTCTTTTTATTTAAGCTATCGTTCTTGAAATGCCAGTATGACCTCCTTGTATAGGATCGTCATGATATGTAAACAGTATCGCTTCTTGATCTTTTTCATTTTCTATTATGGTCACCGGCTTGAGTAGCGCTACTCTTAATGATTTTAATGTTTTGTTGCCCATATTTGTAAAAGATTCAATTGAAATTAATTCAAATATCATTTCGCTCGGTGCCAGTTTGCGTTGGCTGATCTCATGTATACCGGCTTCTTTTTCAAGCCTTTGGAAAAACTGACCTAAGTCAAATGTTCCATTGGTGTACAGATCGCTAACTTCAATTCTTGCTATAACTTTCCTTCCATGTTTAAGGAAACATATATTATTTAATATAAGCAAGGCCACTACTTTTCATACTTCGTCATTACAAATGACATCATATACGTTGGGCTTAGAAGCGTTCTCAAGAGTTTGCATAGGCAAATCTACTTGATCTTTTCCTGCGCAGGAGTTTTTCTGTTTACTTTGGTGCCTGGTAGTGACTTTCAGGACTTTAATTTGTAAATCTTGTAGTTCTTTGATGGTTATTCTTGATAACGCATAAGCTACATAGTTATCTTTACCCTTTAGATACTCTACTGTGAAATCGTATTCTTCTAATTCGAGCCGCATACGTGTTAATTTGGAACTTGGATTGACCATTGAAAATAAATATGTAAGTGGTCTATGATCTGTTTTGACAGTGAAATGTCTACCATAAATATATGGTCTGAAATGTGTTATTGCCCAATAAATTGCTGCTTTTTCGGAACAACCTATAACTATTAGATCATCCATATAAAGGAATGCTTGAGAAGGTTCTAGTCCAGAGAATGCAATAGTCATCATGCTCTGAAATGAATTTGGCGCTATTTTTAAACCAAAAGGTAATCGCATAAAGCGATATGAGCCATTGCTCGTTGAAAAATACGTTATATTTCTTGAACTCTCTTCAAGTTCAATTTGGTGAAAACCTGACATTAAGTCAAGGCATGAAAAGTATTTTGCTCTCCTAGTTGATCTAAAATATCATCAATTCTAGGTAGTGAAAACTTATCGGACAACAATTTTTTATTTATCTGACGATAGTCAATTACTAATCGCCATTTCTTCGGGACTAGTAGAAGTGGGCTATTGTATTCTGACACTGATGGTTCGACAATTTTATCGGAGATTAATTTGCCTACTTGTTTTTGAATTTCTTCTACTATGCGGGCTTCGATAGTTTTTAATATAAATTGGTTCAGTATCCTTCAATATCAAATTTTTGTTTATAAAAATTTGTTGTTGTTATTGATTTGGTTTCAAGTCCGAATACATCAATATACTTGGTGCATAATTCTTTTAATTGTGGTTTAAATTGGTTTGGAAAGTTTTTACTTAATTGAACTAATACTGTGCTCTTTCTATTTTCTGGAGTGGTTAGAATAACGTCGTAGTTTGAAAGTGGTTCAAAGTTTAGAGTATTTATATTAGTTAATTGGTCTTTATTGGTTGTATTAAGAAATCGGACAAATGTATTTTTTTGTGTTGAAACTGTGTTTGCAACGTAAATACCAGGTTGAATTTCCTGATTTGGAATGAATATACTATCTTCACTTGAGTTTATTTCAATTTTTCGGACAACTTCTGATCTTGCTGGTATAAGTATTGAATTGTTACCAGAACTATATGATATTGGAACATAAATTTGGGCATTTATATTGTTTGGTCTTATTATAAACCAATCTTCGGACGGTTCTAGGTCTATTTTGCAATTAAGACCTTTTATAAAATGTATGCTATTATTCCGTCACACGGTATAGCGAAATTTGCATAGACTATATGAAAAATGTGAGGATTATAGTTGTCATTATATGGTTGTCATCTTGTAGCTCAATTGGGGTGAGGCCTTTGGATTTTATGATTCCTTGACCTATACCTTGAATGTCTATAGTGTTATTCAACTGGATGTCGTTGAAGACATCAGAATCTTCTTTTAAAATTGAGATATCTGCACCTGTATCTATTAAACATACCAGTCTTTTTCCTGATTCTACATTATAAAAAGAGACAAAAATATTGAGCTTGAAGTATATTGAATGAACATTTATTAGTTCTGTGTATCTAAAGGGGGTTGTTGGATTCCCGAATTATTTCGGGCTACCCTAACATTGTTTCTGTTGTTAATGCTGTGGCCTCGGTTCGAGTTGCCACGGCCTCTAGAGTTTCCTCTATTTTGACCTTGTCTATTGTTATTATTGTAGCCGCCTCTGTTGTATGGTCGGCCTCTATAATTACCTCTGCCGCGGTTTCCACTACGATCAGATTAATTTTGGTAATAAAGGACAGTATTTATTTGTCCGGTTGCAACTGTGCAACTATCAACAAATTTTGATATGGCATCATTCATGTTATGGAATGTGCCTGCCTGCATGATAAGTTTTATTTTATCTATAGCGCAGTTCTTTGTCATGGCTTTTACGGCTTGGGCTGTGCTATACTTGGTGGCTAAATCTGAATTTAAGCCATCATTAATATAAGCACCTGCCAGAGCTTTTGCCAGTTGCTCAACTTCTTGTGTATAAATGTTGGCAGTTTAGCTCTTTTGCTGAAGGTTTAGGAGTTTAGCTGATAGCACTTCAACTGATTCTCCTCTTACCGTTCTTGATAATTTTTGATAAACCTTAGACCTTGTATAAGTCGTTGGCTCGACTCATGTAACGCTTCCTCAGTGATTTTTTTTATGGAGAAGATAAATCTTCAGAAGGATGTTAACTGAGGCTATTACAATGAGTATTGTTAGCAGTATGTTTGTTAACTGCACATGGGGAGTGGTGTCTACAACTTCAACTACGTTTACTACATTGGCAGTGTGATCATCTGCCTTTGATTGTTTTCCCCCCATTTTCCTATATACGATTATTGTATTTTTCGATACTACCTATACAGATGTACTAAGACAATTGTTGTTGGCCCAAGAATTGAATGCTCGTCAATAATTGTTTTTATTTTGACGTAGGGTAAGGTCGACAAGATTACTCCACACTCTATTTTGGAACATGAATAAAGTGGGCTTGTTGCTGTGTCGTATTTTTCTATATATTCGGATTCGAACTCATATACTGATATGAATTCTCTATGCCTTTGCAAAATTTGTAGGGCTCGCATACAAAAGTCTGTATAGTCGTTGTATACTTTGTTAATTTTGTCTTTAATCATGACTAATTTAACGGGGCATTTATTTCTGTTATAGTTTTGTTTTTTTTTTATTTTATTTTAATTCAAAAAAATATTATTTTTTAATTTTTGGAGTGCCCATACAAATACGAAATGTACATGTCTAATTTTATCAATTTCGTTTTAAATTACTATCATAAATTTCTTAATTTTTATTAATGCTGTTATCTTTGTAGATTTTTTTTTTTAAAGGAAATTTGGGTCACTTATCTTTATATTATATTTTGGCAAAAGGCCTTTGTGTTTTCATTGGGTCTATTATATAATCCTACTTCGATCAACGCAGTGATCTCCTCTCTGATAGGTCGTACAACTTTTTAGGTTGTACTTTACCTTGACGCACACAACATAGTGGGCGTCATTACAGTGTACATAAAACTTTATTTTAATCTTTAATTAGGCTGCTTCTTCTGCTGCTACTGTTTCGTGCCAATGATGTCGTGTTGTCTTCTTCTTATTTTTTTTCTTGGCTGCCTTGAAGCGGTCAGCGTTGCCGGTGCAGGTCATCGCCCAGGCCGGGGTGTACAGTGGTCCAGCGCAGTCGTCAGGGCACTTCTTTGTTGGTTTGAGCAGCTGTTTTTCTCTGGCGGTGGAAGTTTTGTGTGATTATTAATTGTTTTAATGTATTGAGGAGAAGGTGTTTTTTTGTGTTTTTAATCGCTTTGCCTCTTCTGTGAGGAAATCTAGCTCTCTTGCTAGTCTGTTCGTGTTTTCCGAAGTCGGGGGCTTGTTGCTATTATATAATAGCTGGCATATTTTAGCTTTGCGTTATGCCGCCTCGATTTCTTGGTTTTTTAATTCCAACGCTTTCTTGATTGAGAGCCGGGGCACTGGCTGTTAATCCTCTTGCCCTATACTCATCTAATGTGATGCGTATGGACATTTGCGAACACTTTTTAAAACACCTTACTCACTCAGTACACTTTGTGTTTCCTTCACCAGATTAATTTCCCTCGACGTATTTTGTTGTAATCATCCTTCCATTCTTCCATGCGGTTGTAGCTTGGTGTTGTTGTTGCAGGTATTGCCGTTGCTGCTGTTGTTGTTGTTGTGACTGCCGTTGCTGCTGCTGTTGTTGTTGTTACTGCCGTTGCTGCTGCTGGTTTTTCATGTCCAGGTCTGTTTTGACCTTAGTCACGGCCGCCATGTATAAAATGTAATGATTTGCCCAACATAAGCACGTCAGTGCTGATTGACTTCGGTTCTTTATTTGTCTTTATTCAAAGTAAATATAATGCACTTAGCCTATGGATACATGTATATATTTATGCTGTTATTGGTTAACAGCTACAAAGAGAGGGAGAGTGAGTATCTTGCATATGCCTGTATTAGTGAGCATATATGTTGCTCATGAAATGCGCTCAGACGGAGCGTGGGATATGCTGCGTAAGCATAAACGGTCAGCTAGAGGGGCTAGTGAACTGCGCTGCGTAATATGATTCACAGCCAATATATAAAGTGGCTCTGGGCTTATTTAATGTATAATTGTTATTGTATGCGACAAAGTGCCGCATACTTTATATTTGTATATATGGTGTTCTTTTTAGGCATATACACACTACAGTAGGACAAATCTCGGTGTTGTCCTATAGATTCTCCTTTTCTGCTAGGGCGTCTTCAATTCTCTGTTCCGTCTAGACCAACCAGAAATTACCGCCCCTTATTCCTGTTTACGTGCACAACAGACTATGCTATACACAATCCTTTTCGCGTGCTATGTAAAAATTATAATAGTTTGCATCACGTTTTCTCTACCGAACTTTCTCTATCCCTAATAAAATCGTTGCTTTCAGGATACCTACGGGAAGTCACTGACCATTCCCAGCTATGAGCAGGGGCATAGCTTGCCGGACAGGCTGTAAATTTTCCCCCAATTTTCCATTACTTTTCCCATTACTTTTCTCTCTGTCCTATCTACTTAACACTCTATATATCTAGCTTACATTTCTTTACTTTATTAAATATCTTCTTACTTTTTTTTTCCAATTTATTGTATTTTATCAATTAATATAGCAAACTAAGATTGCTTTTATTTTTACTTCAGAACACTTTTTTCCTACTTACACCCTTCTGCTTAGATGTAGGCTCTAATAGCGTCACTGACAAATTTAGCTGTGAAAAGGGGCACAGCTGGCTGGACTGGCAACTAAAACACCTCCATCGGTCGGTGATGCTATTTAGAGAACTGTGTTATCTAACTAGGCTTTTAGCATATAATTCCATTATCTATTGTATGTATAATCTACGGAATAATGAGGAAGACACTCGTTTTATCGACCTTAAAGAAATAAATAAATTAAAAATAAAATAAAATAATGGGAAATCACCGAACCGGTGGGGAAAATGTACAGCCTGTCCGGCAAGCTTTGCCCTTGCTCATCGGTAGAGAAAACGTGATGCAAACTTTTATAATTTTTACAAAGCACTCGAAAAGGATTGTGCATAGCGTAGTCTGTTGAGCACGTAGATAGGAATAAGGGGCAATAATTTCTAGTTGGTCTAGCCGGAACAGAGACTTGAAGACCGCCTAGCAGAAAAGCAGAATCTTTCGCCAGCAATCAACTTATGTGAAAAGACAACATCGAGAATTGTCGTACGGTTGGTTAACGACGGAAGATTAAGAAGGATCAGCATGCTGGAGTAGGATGGCAACCGAAGATAAGGGTCCCAATTTAACCTCGTAATGCAAAAAGCAGAATGAGATATTGGTTATTGTTATACTGCGGAGACGAGATGCAAGAGCAGTATTTAAGGATAGGGCGAACCAGAGAGAGATGTACAGAAGTTTCGTTATGAAAGGATCGTTAAACTCTTTAGACCATCGTTTAATGAATTCTAGTACACATTTTGTCTCATAAACGATGGTATCTATGTGAAGATTGAAGCAGAGTTTAGAATCAAAAAGAACGCCTAGATCCTTAACTATTAGTATACGTTGCAATGGAGTATTGTCGATTGTATAACTGACAAGATAAGGTGTAGTTCGATTTAATATCATAAACATACACTTTGAACAATTCAAATGCAATTGATTGGCCGAACACCAAAGTTGCATAGCGTTCAAATCGTCTTGCAGACGAGAATGATATTAGTGATGTAAGTGTATGATAGAATAAGTTTCACATCATCCGCATGCATGAGTACACGGGTAAGGTCAAAGATGACTACCTTGAGGAACACCAGAAGTAACAGGAACCTTCTTAGAGGTAGTCAGCCTCAGCAGTACTCTTTGGGTCCTACCTTTTAAATAAGAAACAATCTAAAGCAAAAGAGACGGAGGGAAACCTATTCGGTCAAGTTTAAAAAGTTAAATGTCATGGTGCACAGAGTCAAACGCCTTACTGAAGTCAGTGTCAATAACATCAGATTGCATTTGGATCATTAACCGTAACTAACCGATTCTTTACCAATCCATGTTGAACAGGGATAACAACTGATTTGCAGAAATGCTGCAAATTCGAAGTGATTATTTTTTTTAAATAATTAAGGGATAGCGGACAGTTTTGAAATGCCCCTGTGATTTTATCAGACTTTCCACCTTTCTTGTGGAGAGGAATGATATAAGATTCTTTTCAAAGAGATGGAAAGACAGAAGATTCAAGAGATAGATTAAAAAGCTTTTGCAATGGATAAAGAAGGGAAGAACTACACTCCTTGAGTAGACAACTAGGAATATTGTCAGGCCCAGGAGAGTAAGAAGATTTTAAAGAGTTTATAGCTAAAAGGAGAGAGGAGTGTGAAATAATAGGAGGAGGTATAGAACTAGAGGAAGAAATAGTATAAGGGTACGAATTATTATTAGGACAGACTGAGGAGTAAGTTGATTGGAAAAAATTAGCAAAGAGGTTAGCAGAATCAGAGTCATTACTAGCTTTATCCATCCCGAGAGAAAAAGAAGATGGCAAGCTTGAAGATTTACGGTTCAAGTTTACAAAATTGTAAATTGTAATTGTCTCGGATTTGGTGCACTTTGCCTTATGCAACGAGTTAGATAATTCTCATAGCATTGAGAATTCAGAAGAAAGAAGTTCGACTTGGCTATGGAATATTTAGCCAAGTCTGTACACGAACAAGACTTATTAAACTATTTAAAATATTTGGATTTTAGATTTTTTTGATTTGATTATCTGGGAGTAAACCAGGGTGGCTTTGAAGATTGACTTGGGAATACACATATCTAACAGGGAGTTTGGGGTGTTATAAAAAAAATTAATAGCAAGACCAATCGGTTGCATAAATAAGCTGATTCAGCAATGAATAATTTCCTTTGCGAAAGCAACGACGGGGCTTATTGGCTGATGAACACGAAATGATACAATAAAATTGAACATTGTAACCTCTAAAGAAATATGATATTCATCCTCAGGAAGAGATAAAGGCGGGGACCTAGACACATTAGAAATAATGTAGTCGTTATCCAATACAATGTCAAGTGTTCTATTCGAATGATTAGAAATTTTATTGATTTGAAAAAACGAAAGATCAAGCACGCAATCTTTAAAGTCATGCTTAGCTGAGGGCACTAGATAATTTTCGGCAGTGAATAATGATGTTCGGCAAATTAAAATCACCCAACACACGTGTGAAGAAACTTCTTTAATACAAGAAATATATTTCATATAAACTTTAATATCAGAAGAAAGAGGAACATAAGAGCATGTAATATAGATATACCGTGTAGACTATGAATTTTTTCATTATTAAACATTAGTAGTGGAATGGCAACAGATGCATTCCAAATTAACAAAAATTAATGAAAATTTTGACAAATCCTATAAATGTTTAACCCAAAATACATATTATCGAAGTACGACGGCAAAGCGGAAAATTTGCAGAGCTTCATAGACGCATTGAATATAGTAGATTCACTTAAAGGCGATCATGACGTAACTGCAATCAATCTAATAGTAACAAAACTAAAATGCCATAAACAAAACTTGATTAAGCGATGAAAAAACAATCGCCTACTAACAGTAGCAATTGCGCAATAGTTCGTATTTAAATACAACAACTGAGAATATTAAAATACAGAATCCACAAGCAAAATTCGAATCAATAGAAGAACACGAAATTAAACCTCATTTCGCAAACAACAACAATAGAATCTATGATCTATATACTAAATACATTGACATATTTGGTTAAGAAAGAGAAGCAACTTTAAGTAATAATTTCTATAAACAGAAATAAAGAAACTAATAGAAACTCAGAGACAGAAAAGCCCGACATAAACAGATAGGTCGGAAGATTAATTACAGATGGTATAGTGGAACCATCTATTCCTAAATATAAAATAGCCCACTTCTATTGGTACCCAAGAAATTTCTAGAAGGAGGATTTCAGTAGTTGATTATATCCAGATAAAAAAAAAATTAGCAGACAAATACCAACTGCCAAGAATCGAAGAAATCCTAGACAAATTAGGACGAGCAAAATATTTTTTATTTTTGATGTCTGGATTCCACCAAATAGAACTAGAGAAGTCTAGATATATAACATAATTTTCCACGAGCTCTGGCTCTTCGCTCCAAATTCGATTATGCGAATGATGACACTCGCAATTACCGGTCATGAACCATTGCAAACATTTCTATACATGGATGACTTGGTAATCATTGGCCGTTCTGAACGGCACATGTTTCAAAATTTGTCAAATATTTTTGACCTGTGTAGAAAACACAACTTTAAATTAAATCCAGAGAAATATTCATTCTTCATGCACGAGTGTACATTCCTTGGCCATAAATGCGAACACCACACCACACCATAAAAAGTACGATGTTATAAAAAACTATTCAATCCCTACGGATGCGGATAGTGCACGACGATTCGTCAAGTGCTTGAATTATTACACACGATTTATTCACAATTTCGCACAATACTTACGTCATTTGACTAGATTGTGCAAAAAGAATGTCCAATTCGACTGGACAAAAGAATGCGATGACGCATCTAATTACCTAAAAAAGGCAATAATGAGACCAACATTACTTCAATTCGCGGATTTCAAGCAAAGAGTAGAAATAAGACTTACACCAGCGTAGTAATTCGGTAATTAACGGTTGTTGGGGCCTCCAGAGTCAGTGCCCCGACCGAGGACTTTGCCACGGGTGGATTTTCATTTGTGTGACTGCCACCTAGATTAGTTTTTTTTTACTGCCAGGTTTATGCAGCTTATACCGGCTGCCTGGTTTGAATACAGACCATCAAGCCGTTCAATGTAATGCAGACGCCTTGTGGCTTTGTGGTTGCGTGTGAGGCGCAGAAAAGTCTCTGCCGGGGTCCGGCGGTAGCTCAATGTTTCCCCCAGTGTTAACCGTTGGAAGTTATACCGCCCCTATTCGGTCACCAGAGCCTTCTTTATTTATTTATTAATGGTCGACAAAACGAGTGTCTTCCGCTTTTAATAATTATACAAACATAATAAATAATTAAAAGAATTTAGAGAACACAATTTCTGGGATCCGGCCCGTGTGCCCCCTTTCACAGCTAATTGTCAGTGACGCGTTAGGCCTACATTAAAAAGAAGGGTTTAAGTAGGAAAAAAGTGTTAAGTATTACATAATCTTATTGCTATATTTAGATATAAATAGGAAAAATGAAAGTACGAGATTGTTATAAAGTATAGAAATGTTTGCTAGATATATAGATTTTTATGTAGAGTATTTTTATGTAAAGAGATAGTAATGGGAAAGAAATGGGGAATCTCCGAACCGGTGGGGAAAATTGACAGCAAAATTTACAGTCCGGCAAGCTTTGCCCTTGCTCATCGGTAGAGAAAACGTGATCCAAACTTTTTTTATAGCACTCGAAAAGGATGTGCATAGCTAGTCTGTTGAGCACGTATATAGGAATAAGGGGCGATAATTTCTAGTTGGTTAGCCGGAACAGAGAAGAAGACCGCCTAGCAGAAAAGGAGAATCTTGAGAATCAACTGAAGTAGAAAGACAACACCGAGAATTACGGTTGGTTAACGACGGAAGTTAAGAAGAATCAGTTGGATTAGGTGGCAACCGAAGTTAGGGTCAATAACCTAGTAATAAAAAGAGAAATTGCCTCTGAACAGATTAATGAGTTTGGTTTTGTTAATGCGGAGTCAGTGCAAGAGCAGTGTTCAAGGTTAGGGCGACCCAGAGAGAGTTACAGGAGTTTCCTTATAAAAGGATCGTTAAACTCTTAGACCATCGTTTAATGAATCCAAGTCACCTTTGATATTAACGATGGTTCATTGAAGATTGAAGAGAGCTAGAATCAAAAAGAACGCCAGATAACTTAAGTACACGTTGAATGAAGTTTTCGATTGTTAACTGGAGTAAGTTAGTACTTTTTACATACACAACAATTCAAATGCAATGGATAGGCCGAACTCCAATGTTGCATTGCGTTCAAATCGTCTTGTAGACGATGATGGTGATAGTGATGTTAGTGTATGATAGAATAAGTTTCACATCATCCGCATACATAAGTATCCGTGCATGTGATATTACCGAGGGGAGATAATTTATAAAAAGAGTAAAGAGTAAAGGACTAAAATGACTACCTTGAGGAACAACAGAATTAACGAGAACCTGTTTAGAGGTAGTCAACCTTAGCATAACTCTTTGGGTCCTACCTTAGCCTTGGCATTGAAAAGATTTTTAAGCTTGGAAATAGACCTCTGACATTCTGATAATCAATAGAGACTTGGTCAGAAGACGAAGTTAGTTTTTTGGGGCAGAAATGGTACCCTGTATGGATGACAGGCTGGTTACGCTTTTCTGGCTTGAACTCGTGAACAATCATGTGTGGAGGCCAAAAATCGGGATCACAAATGAATGATGGCGATTGGTTGGAGTCTCGAATTTGTATTTTCTAAGCAACTCAAAATTCGAGTCAAAATTACCCGAGAGCTGCTTAGCTCGTTATTCAATTCTTACTCGTTATTCAGATTTAAGAATTGATTGACACAGAATTATACATTCTGGAGAAATCAATTTGCCCTTCGATACATTCTGGGCACGACCAACTCAAGCCGATGCAGCCCTTCTTGGCAATTGCAGCGATCTAGTCGCAATCGCAGTGAGACCTGCACATTTAGCATGCATTATATTCTCACACAGCCAGCAATTAACAAATTGCGGCAGTGCAGAATTATTAGCCTGCTTGAACAAGCAAGGTTTCTTTCAGCACGACATAATTTCGATCAGCGTTAAAAGATAAGTAGAAGTTGCGAGCTAAACGAAAACGGAGCACATAAAAAGAGCAAGTAAACGCTTAAAAAATAACTGTTCGTACACAAACAAATTGTTTGGAGCGAAAAGCAACAGTACAAATTTGCGAGAGCGCGATGCACAAGCAGAAATATGCTGCAGCGAACATACGCACATACAAGTGTATGCACAGGGGAGCACCAAAGCAAAAGAATCAAAAACAGGCAATAATAACAACACGGAACGGACGCCGCGTTAAACAAATGCAATACTTAACTGACTTACGCTGCTCAACGGAAAACACTTTGGACATGTCACAACAGCAGGATTAAAGCGCAAAAATATATAAAAGACTTGGAGCACAAGTAAAACACGTCAATCACTCTCAACTGAGAACTCTCTCTGTACACCACATGCGGTGCGGGGTTGACCAAAAATATATAAAAGACTTGGAGCACAAGTAAAACACGTCAATCACTCTCAACTGAGAACTCTCTCTGTACACCACATGCGGAGCGGGGTTGACCATTGGTCGGTTCCGTGACCTTATGTCCCTTTTCCCCTGGGAGAATTGTGACGGTTAATTCTGAAAATTAAGTTTTTCGAACAATTTCATTGTGTATAGAAATGATCAGCCGACTCCAGGTGGTGCTACAGAAATTGAAGCTTTGTTGATATATCATGCAAAACGGAGACACTATTAACTTTAACGCATGAATTCCCTTAGACACAAAAACTGTTGACTCAACTTCTAATGATATCAATAAATTGAATTAGCACGCTCTAAATCATTGTAGTAATACTGATGTCAGCTAGTTTATTTTTCAAAAATACAAGCTGCACAACAGATGCCTAATAAATAAATATCTTAGCATGTAAATGATCTAGACAAGATCTAAAAAGCTTAGTTAAGCAACAATGATAAGTGGCACAACACAACAATAAACTTTTATATAAAAAAATATATTTTTCACTTATATAAGTATATATGTATATATTTACATTTGTATATTTTTGATAATGGATGAATATCTTCGAATACACAACTATATGAGAAAATCACAAATATGCAGCCAGACTTCCCAAATAGAATGAGGAACATAATATCAACAGAACCAATAGGTATCACCTTTCAGGGGATGCACGAAAGGAGAAATAAAAACAATATTAACAACATTCCTAAATTTAGGCTTTAAACGAAAAGTAAAAGGAAGAAAGAGAAAACAGTAGACTATGAATTTTTCCATTATTAAACATTTATATGAAATGGCAACAGATCCACTCCAAATTAACAGAAATTAAAGAAAATTTTGACAAATCCTATAAATGCTTAACCCAAAATAGGGAAATACAAGAGACTACATTAAACAAACATGCCAATATTTTATTAGAAAGCTTTAAAAAAAGACGTCTACTAATATATAATCAACACAATTAAGATCAAAACATTCCAATTGTTCTGAATACAGAAGTAACCTTAGAACACAACGAATCAGCATTAGAAAAGAAATAAATACTTGAAATACCTGACAATTCCAGCCGTAATTACATTAGCCGAATTGTCAGAGAATTCTGATCCAGACACATATTCAAGTGTGATTGAAAACAAAAAAAATGACGCATTGAATCTAGTAGATTCTTTTAAAGGCGATCATGGAGTAACTGCAATCAATCTGATAATAACAAAACAAAAATGCCATGCACAAAACTTGATAAGCGATGAAAAAACAATCGCCTACTAACAGTACTACAGTAGTAGTATAGTAGCAATAGCGCAATAGTTCGTATTTTAAATACAACAACTAAGAATGTTAAAATGGAAAATCCACATGCAAAATTCGAACCAATAGAAGAACACGAAATTAAAACCCATTTCGCAAACAACAACAATAGAAATAATGAAGCCCTGAAAAATTTAAATTCCCTGAACAATTTAAAAGTAAGCTTACTGATCTATGTACTAAATACATTGACATATTTGGTTTGGAAACAGAAGCAATTTCAAGTAATAATTTCAATAAACAGAAATAAAGAAACTTATAGAAACTCAGAGGCAGAAAAGCCCGACACAAACAGATAGGTCGATAATTTAATAAAAGATGGTATAGTTGAACCATCTATTACTAAATATAAAATAGCTCACTAACCTACTGACAAGAATCGAATTAATCCTAGACCAATTGGGAAGAGCAAAATATTTTTTATTTTTGATGTCTGGATTCCACCAAATAGAACTAGATGAGAAATCTAGATATATAACATCATTTTCCACGAGCTCCGGCTCTTATCGCTTCACGCGACTACCCTACGGCTTAAAGGTAGCTTCAAATTAGTTTATGCGAATGATGACACTCGCAATTATATTTAATTGAACCATCGCAAACATTTCTATACATGGATGACATGGTTATCGGTTGTTGGGGCCTCCAGAATCCGTGCCTCGACCGTGGACTGTGCCAGATTAGTTTTTTTTTTGCAATCCATTCCTTTCTACTATAGCATTTTATGCCTACTGCCAGGTTTTTGCAGTTTATACCAGCTGCCTGCTTTGAATGCAGACCACCAAGCCGTTCAATGTTAAGCAGACGCTTGGTGGATTTGTGGTTGCGTGCGAGGCGCAGAAAAGTCTTCGCCGGGGTCCGGCGGTAGCTCAAAGTTTCCCCCAGCGTTTAACCGCTATAATTTATACCGCCCCTATTCGGTCACCAGAGCCTTCTTTATTTATTTATTTATTTATTAATGGTCGACAAAACGAGTGTCTTCCTCATTATTCAATAGATTATACATACATAATAAAATTATTAATTAATTAATTAAAATAAAAAAATAAAAGACTAATTAGAGAACACAATTTTCTAATAGCATCACCGACCGATGGAGGTGTTTTATTTGCCTGTCCGGCCAGCTGTGCACCATTTCACAGCTAATTTTGCCAGTGACGTTATTAGAGCCTACATCTAAGAGGAAGGGCTTAAGTAGGAAAAAAGTGTTCAGTAAAATTTAAAATAATCTTAATTTGCTATATTATTTAAGAAAATACAATAAATAGGAAAAAAGAAAGTACGAAGATTGTTAATAGTTGTTAAGTAGATAGGGTGAGGAGATGGTAGTTGGAAAGTAATGGGAAATCACCGAAAATTTAAAGCCTGTCCGTCAAGGCTTGTCCCTGCTCATAACTAGGAATGATCAGTGACTTTCCGAAGGTATCCTAAAAGCAACGATTTTATTAGGGGTAGAGAAAAAGATCGGCAGATAAAACGTGATGCAAGCTATTATAATTTTTACATAGCACTCCAAAAGGATTGTGCATAGCATAGTCTATTGTGCACGTAGATAGGAATAAGGGGCAATAATTTCTAGTTGGTCTAGCCGGAACAGAGAATTGAAGACGCCCTAGCAGAAAAGGAGAATCTATATCGCCAATAATCAACTTATGTAGAAGAACAACACCGAGAATTGTCCTACGGTTGGTTAACGACGGAAGGTTAAGAAGAAGCAGCCTGCTGGAGTAGGATGGCAACCGAAGATTAGGGTCCCAATTTAAACCTCGTAAGGCAAAAAGCAGAAATTGCTTCTGAACAGATTCAATACGATCCTGGCTATTGTTATACTGCGGAGACCAGATGCAAGAGCAGTATTCAAGGATAGGGCGAACAAGAGAGGTGTACAGAAGTTACGTTATATAAGGATCGTTAAACTCTTTAGACCATCGTTTAATGAATCCAACTACACCTTTTGCCTCATTATCGATGGTATCTATGTGAAGATTGAAACAGAGTTTAGAATCAAAAAGAACGCCTAGATCCTTATCTGTTAGTATACGTTGCAATGGAGTATTGTCGATTGTATAATTGACAAGAGAGGGTGTAGTACGATTAAATGTCATAAACATACACTTTGAACAATTCAGATGCAATTGATTGGCCGAACACCAAAGTTGCATAGCATTCAAATCGTCTTGTAGACGAGAATGATGGTAGTGATGTTAGTGTATGATAGAATAAGTTTCACATTGTCCGCATAAATGAGTACACGGGCATGCGATAGCACAGAGGGGAGATCATTTATAAAAAGAGTAAAGAGTAAAGGTCCAAGATGACTTCGTTGAGGAACACCAGAAGTAATGGGAACCTGCTTAGAGGTAGTCAGCCTCAGCATTACCCTTTGGGTCCTACCTTTTAAATAAGAAACAATCTAAAGCAAAAGAGATGGAAGAAAACCTATTCGGTTAAGTTTAAAAAGTTAAATGTCACGGTGCACAGAGCCAAACTCCCCACTGAAGTCAGTGTCTATAACATCAGTTTGCATTTCGAAAGGAAAGCATCATTTACCAAGGAAGTAAACTCTAGCAAATTTGCCGTAGTTAACCGATTCTTTACGAATCCATGTTGAACAGGGGAAACAACTGATTTGCAGAAATGCTGCAAATTCGAAGTGATTATTTTTTCAAATAATTTAGGAATAGCGGACAGTTTTGCAATGCCCCTGAATTTTTGAATATCAGACTTTCCACCTTTCTTGTGGAGAGGAATGATATAAGATTCTTTTCAAAGATATGGAAAGACAGAAGATTCAAGAGATAGATTAAAAAGCTTTTGCAATGGATAAAGAAGGGAAGAACTACACTCCTTGAGTAGCCAACTAGGAATATTGTCAGGTAAGAAGATTTTAAAGAGTTTATTGCTAAAAGGAGAGAGGAGTGTGAAATAATAGGAGGAGGTATAGAACTAGAGGAAGAAATAGTATAAGGGTACGAATTATTATTAGGACAGACTGAGGAGTAAGTTGATTGGAAAAAATTAGCAAAGAGGTTAGTAGAATCAGAGTCATTACTAGCTTTATCCATCCCGAGAGAAAAAGAAGTTGGGAAACTTGAAGATTTCCGCTTCAAGTTTATAAAATTGTAAAACTGTCTCGGATGTTGGGCAAATTGCCTTTTACAACGAGTTAGATAATTCTCATAGCATTGAGAATTTAGAAGAAAGAAGTTCGACTTGACTATGGAATATTTAGCCAGGTCTGTACACGAACCAGACTTTTGAAACTTTTTAAAATATTTAGATTTAAAGCTTTTAAGATGTGACAATCTGGGAGTAAACCAAGGTGGTTTTGGAGAAGTAGTCGAAGGAATTGACTTGGGAATACTCATATCTAAGAGGGAGTTAGGGTGCTATAAAAAAAAGTAATAGCAGTATTCATAGCAACCGAGTCATATAAGAAAGACCAATCGGTTGCATAAATAAGCTGATTCAGCAATGAATAAATTCCTTTGTGAAAGCAGCGGCGGGGCGTATTGGCTGATGAGCACGAAATGGGACGATTACAGTTGAACATTGTAATCTCTAAAGTAGGATGATATACATCCTCAGGAAGAGATAAAGGAGGGGACCTAGACACATTAGAAATAAGGTAGTCGCTAACAAATACAAGGTCAAGTGTTCTATTCAAATGATTAAAAATTGATATGATTTGAAGCAACGAAAGCACGCAATCTATAAAGTCATGATGTGCCGAGGTCACTAGATAATTTTCGGCAGTGAATAATGACCAAATTAAAATCACCCAACACCATAAATAGGTCATTATCACGCACGTGTGAAGAAACTTCTTTAATACAAGTAATATGTTTCATATAAACTTGAATATCAGAAGAAGGAGGGACATAAGAGCATGTAATATAAATATTCCGTGTAGGAAAAGACACCTTAACTGAGACAATCTCAGCGTCAGTAGGCGTACTAAAACAGAAAAGTTCTGACTGGAGAGTAGCTTTAACGTCCATTAATACCCCACCACCTCGAGTCGGCCGATCATTTCTATGAAAAATAAAATTATTCGAAAAAACCTCAAATTCGCCTTGAACTTCCGCGCAGATCGGTCGTGTTATTGTGCATTCCCGCGTGTGTGTGTTCAGTGCATCACAGGCAAAAACACTTAATGTGACAGTGACACTAGCTAAGCCCGCCCCAGGGCTTAACAAACAAATCGCGCGACAAATCATAAGTGCTGCCTCTGGTAGCCAAAGTGCCGAACTTAATCATTTAAAACAGAAAATTCTTGTCTATTTAACAAAAGTGCAACCGCGTGCGAGCGTAAGAGAGCAAGCTTTAGCTAAGCTCAACTGCGCTCAGCTGATCGCCCATACTCGTGCGCGTGTGTTCACTTTTTGTTGCTTAAGGTGAACGCTCGTGCTCGCGGATAACAATTAATAACCAAAACTCCAGTGCGCACCCAAACGGTCAAATCGGCTATTGCAACTCTGCACAAAGAGTGCAAAGCACCAATAATTTCACAAAAACGAAAAAAAATTAAAACAAAACTAATTGCTGACAAAGCAATTTGTTTTAGGTGGATCGAAACCAAATCAAACACAAAATAAGGTGGTCACAAATTGAGCAAGTCGGCTGCGTTCCCGTGCTGACATGCACCCGACCAGCGGCAATGCCAACAGAGCAAAAATTCCAGTGAGTGCTGACAACAGTAATGCACCCACAAAAAATAATAACAAGGGGCCGTCTCGAACTAATGAGGTAGGCCAACTAAATGCTGACGCCGCAACGCCGCCGAGCACCTCAATGCTTAACAGCCGCTTTGCAACAGCTGCTAACAAATTCTCCGCGCTTATGTCTGGAAGAAGTACTTCAGTCTCCCCTTCCTACCCTCTAATGGAATCCGAGGACCCCGGCAGCAGCCCACATGCTGGTGCTAGCACAATGTCTGGAAGCAGTACTTCAGTCTCCCCTTCCTACACTCTAATGGAATCCGCGGACCCCGGCAGCAGCCCACATGCTGGTGCTAGCACAATTAGACACGTTGACGCCCTAGTGAAAATAGTAGAGGCCATCAAACCCAATTCGCGCGCCGCAGCTGCGGCTCGAATGATTCAAGCACAGGCAAAAAAAACTAACGACAAGCGCAAAGTCTCAGACAGCAGGACGCCACCTGCTGCGCGGCGAAAACTGAACAAAACTGACACCTGCCCAGATGGCACTGATGCTTCCAATAGATTTGCACTCTTGGCCCCACCCGATAACGTCGAAGACATGGATACTGACGAATCTGAGGCCGAGCAAGCCTCAGCGACTCCTCATGTTGGGGGCGACAGCCAGCCCAACGCTGTAGCCCATACCAGCACCAGCTCCTCCGTGCCCGAAACAAGGGCCAACAACAATGCCCCCACTGGAGGAAAGAAGCCACCCCCCATCGAACTAAATCGGGTCAACGACATCAACAACGTGTGGCTCCTACTATCCGAAGTAGCGGATAACGTGACCATCAAATCCAACCTAGGTAGGACTATGCGACTCCTAGCCAATGATGTGCCCACATACAGGGCCACTATACAGATACTGGATGAACACAAAATTGAGTTCTACTCATACCAGCTGCAGGAGGAGAAGCCCTATCGCATAGTTATCAAAGGCCTCCACCACTCCACACTCAACCGAGAACTCGTCGACGACCTGCGGACCCAGGGCCACACCGTTCTCCACGTGCACAAACCGAGCAGCAAAGCTACCAAGGAGCCCATGAACATCCACTTCATCAACTTGCAGCCGGCGACCAACAAAAAGGAGGCTCTTACTATCAGGAAGCTGTGCAAGCAGGTGGTCAAGGTTGAGACTGCTAGAAGAAGCCAGGATGTGGTACAATGCCATAGATGCCAGGAGTACGGGCACACGGCCACATACTGTAGAAAACAACACAAATGCGTTAAATGCGGGCTCAATCATCGCTCTGCTGATTGCACACGGCCCGACTCAGTAGCGGCAACATGCGTTCACTGCGGTGGTAACCACCCTGCCAACTATAAGGGCTGCGAGTGGTTCACTGAATATACAAAGCGTGCAGGAGCCCCAAAGCCCGCCAAAATGAAAAATCTCCCACCGACTCAAGCTAACCGAAGCCGCAGCAATAAAGTTCATGGGCCTACACCTGTTGTCTTCCAACGTCCCCAGCGCTAGCCAGCGAGAAGGACCAGCGCAAGCTAGGCTACATAGATTGCTGAGGGAACAGCAACAGGAGAGGCTGACTGCGCAACAACAGCAACATCAGATATCTGGAAACGGGGAAGGACTTTCCTCTGCCATCAAGGACATGAGCCGAGCCATCGAGAGGATGACAGAAATGCAACAGCAGGTTTTGGGTATGCAACAGCAAATCCTTACCCTTCTAACAGCGTTGCTATCCAAATGAACACACCACTGAAGGTGCTAATCTGGAATGCCAATGGCATTTCAGGTAAAGTACTAGAGCTGGAGGCCCTAGTACAAAAATACGCAATCGGAATAATTCTGCTGTCAGAAACTAGAACCAACGGTCCAACTTTCCCTAAAATCTTTGGCTTTGAGGCATACCCTGTACACTGGAATCAAAATCGCTCAGCTAGCGGTGGCTGCGCTGTCCACGTTCAGAGTAACTTGGTTCACTTTCCGCAATTGACTATTACTAACCGTGTTCACCAATACTCGACTGTGAAAGTCTCCACTGATGCTGGTAACGTGGACTTTGGCGCAGTCTATTGCAGACCAAATGAGCAGACGTCGACTGACGACTTCAACGTCATACTCAACTCGGCTGGAAGCAGATATCTGGTGGGAGGCGACTGGAATGCACATCACTGGCTGTGGGGCGCAAATGAGCACGAAATGGGACGATTACAGTTGAACATTGTAATCTCTAAAGTAGGATGATATACATCCTCAGGAAGAGATAAAGGAGGGGACCTAGACACATTAGAAATAAGGTAGTCGTTAACAAATACAAGGTCAAGTGTTCTATTCAAATGATTAAAAATTGATATGATTTGAAGCAACGAAAGCACGCAATCTATAAAGTCATGCTGTGCTGAGGTCACTAGATAATTTTCGGCAGTGAATAATGACCAAATTAAAATCACCCAACACCATAAATAGGTCATTATCACGCACGTGTGAAGAAACTTCTTTAATACAAGTAATATGTTTCATATAAACTTGAATATCAGAAGAAGGAGGGACATAAGAGCATGTAATATAAATATTCCGTGTAGGAAAAGACACTTTAACTGAGACAATCTCAGCGTCAGTAGGCGTACTAAAACAGAAAAGTTCTGACTGGAGAGTAGCTTTAACGTCCATTAATACCCCACCACCTCGAGTCGGCCGATCATTTCTATGAAAAATAAAATTATTCGAAAAAACCTCAAATTCGCCTTGAACTTCCGCGCAGATCGGTCGTGTTATTGTGCATTCCCGCGTGTGTGTGTTCAGTGCATCACAGGCAAAAACACTTAAAGTGACAGTGACACTAGCTAAGCCCGCCCCAGGGCTTAACAAACAAATCGCGCCTGTAGAGCGCGACAAATCATAAGTGCTGCCTCTGGTAGCCAAAGTGCCGAACTTAATCATTTAAAACAGAAAATTCTTGTCTATTTAACAAAAGTGCAACCGCGTGCGAGCGTAAGAGAGCAAGCTTTAGCTAAGCTCAACTGCGCTCAGCTGATCGCCCATACTCGTGCGCGTGTGTTCACTTTTCGGTGCTTAAGGTGAACGCTCGTGCTCGCGGATAACAATTAATAACCAAAACTCCAGTGCGCACCCAAACGGTCAAATCGGCTATTGCAACTCTGCACAAAGAGTGCAAAGTACCAATAATTTCACAAAAACGAAAAAAAATTAAAACAAAACTAATTGCTGACAAAGCAATTTGTTTTAGGTGGATCGAAACCAAATCAAACACAGAATAAGGTGGTCACAAATTGAGCAAGTCGGCAGCGTTCCCGTGCTGACATGCACCCGACCAGCGGCAATGCCAATAGAGCAAAAATTCCAGTGAGTGCTGACAACAGTAATGCACCCACAATAAATACAAAGGGGCTGTCTCGAACTAATGAGGTAGGCCAACTAAATGCTGACCCCGCAACGCCGAGCACAACGCAGCTGCGGCTCGAATGATTCAAGCACAGGCAAAAAAAACTAACGACAAGCGCAAAGTCTCAGACAGCAGGACCCCACCTGCTGCGCGGCGAAAACTGAACAAAACTGACACCTGCCCAGATGGCACTGATGCTTCCAATAGATTTGCACTCTTGGCCCCACCCGATAACGTCGAAGACATGGATACTGACGAATCTGAGGCCGAGCAAGCCTCAGCGACTCCTCAGGTTGGGGGCGACAGCCAGCCCAACGCTGTAGCCCATACCAGCACCAGGTCCTCCGTGCCCGAAACAAGGGCCAACAACAATGCCCCCACTGGAGGAAAGAAGCCACCCCCCATCGTACTAAATCGGCCACACCGTTCTCCACGTGCACAAACCGAGCAGCAAAGCTACCAAGGAGCCCATGAACATCCACTTCATCAACTTGCAGCCGGCGACCAACAAAAAGGAGGCTCTTACTATCAGGAAGCTGTGCAAGCAGGTGGTCAAGGTTGAGACTGCTAGAAGAAGCCAGGATGTGGTACAATGCCATAGATGCCAGGAGTACGGGCACACGGCCACATACTGTAGAAAACAACACAAATGCGTTAAATGCGGGCTCAATCATCGCTCTGCTGATTGCACACGGCCCGACTCAGTACCGGCAACATGCGTTCACTGCGGTGGTAACCACCCTGCCAACTATAAGGGCTGCGAGTGGTTCACTGAATATACAAAGCGTGCAGGAGCCCCAAAGCCCGCCAAAATGAAAAATCTCCCACCGACTCAAGCTAACCGAAGCCGCAGCAATAAAGTTCATGGGCCTACACCTGTTGTCTTCCAACGTCCCCAGCGCTAGCCAGCGAGAAGGACCAGCGCAAGCTAGGCTACATAGATTGCTGAGGGAACAGCAAAAGGAGAGGCTGACTGCGCAACAACAGCAACATCAGATATCTGGAAACGGGGAAGGACTTTCCTCTGCCATCAAGGACATGAGCCGAGCCATCGAGAGGATGACAGAAATGCAACAGCAGGTTTTGGGTATGCAACAGCAAATCCTTACCCTTCTAACAGCGTTGCTATCCAAATGAACACACCACTGAAGGTGCTAATCTGGAATGCCAATGGCATTTCAGGTAAAGTACTAGAGCTGGAGGCCCTAGTACAAAAATACGCAATCGGAATAATTCTGCTGTCAGAAACTAGAACCAACGGTCCAACTTTCCCTAAAATCTTTGGCTTTGAGGCATACCCTGTACACTGGAATCAAAATCGCTCAGCTAGCGGTGGCTGCGCTGTCCTCGTTCGGAGTAACTTGGTTCACTTTCCGCAATTGACTATTACTAACCGTGTTCACCAATACTCGACTGTGAAAGTCTCCACTGATGCTGGTAACGTGGACTTTGGCGCATTCTATTGCAGACCAAATGAGCAGACGTCGACTGACGACTTCAACGTCATACTCAACTCGGCTGGAAGCAGATATCTGGTGGGAGGCGACTGGAATGCACATCACTGGCTGTGGGACGATTACAGTTGAACATTGTAATCTCTAAAGTAGGATGATATACATCCTCAGGAAGAGATAAAGGAGGGGACCTAGACACATTAGAAATAAGGTAGTCGTTAACAAATACAAGGTCAAGTGTTCTATTCAAATGATTAAAAATTGATATGATTTGAAGCAACGAAAGCACGCAATCTATAAAGTCATGCTGTGCTGAGGTCACTAGATAATTTTCGGCAGTGAATAATGACCAAATTAAAATCACCCAACACCATAAATAGGTCATTATCACGCACGTGTGAAGAAACTTCTTTAATACAAGTAATATGTTTCATATAAACTTGAATATCAGAAGAAGGAGGGACATAAGAGCATGTAATATAAATATTCCGTGTAGGAAAAGACACCTTAACTGAGACAATCTCAGCGTCAGTAGGCGTACTAAAACAGAAAAGTTCTGACTGGAGAGTAGCTTTAACGTCCATTAATACCCCACCACCTCGAGTCCTCCGATCATTTCTATGAAAAATAAAATTATTCGCAAAAACCTCAAATTCGCCTTGAACTTCCGCGCAGATCGGTCGTGTTATTGTGCATTCCCGCGTGTGTGTGTTCAGTGCATCACAGGCAAAAACACTTAAAGTGACAGTGACACTAGCTAAGCCCGCCCCAGGGCTTAACAAACAAATCGCGCCTGTAGAGCGCGACAAATCATAAGTGCTGCCTCTGGTAGCCAAAGTGCCGAACTTAATCATTTAAAACAGAAAATTCTTGTCTATTTAACAAAAGTGCAACCGCGTGCGAGCGTAAGAGAGCAAGCTTTAGCTAAGCTCAACTGCGCTCAGCTCTTCGCCCATACTCGTGCGCGTGTGTTCACTTTTCGGTGCTTAAGGTGAACGCTCGTGCTCGCGGATAACAATTAATAACCAAAACTCCAGTGCGCACCCAAACGGTCAAATCGGCTATTGCAACTCTGCACAAAGAGTGCAAAGTACCAATAATTTCACAAAAACGAAAAAAAATTAAAACAAAACTAATTGCTGACAAAGCAATTTGTTTTAGGTGGATCGAAACCAAATCAAACACAAAATAAGGTGGTCACAAATTGAGCAAGTCGGCTGCGTTCCCGTGCTGACATGCACCCGACCAGCGGCAATGCCAATAGAGCAAAAATTCCAGTGAGTGCTGACAACAGTAATGCACCCACAATAAATACAAAGGGGCCGTCTCGAACTAATGAGGTAGGCCAACTAAATGCTGTCCCCGCAACGCCGAGCACAACGCAGCTGCGGCTCGAATGATTCAAGCACAGGCAAAAAAAACTAACGACAAGCGCAAAGTCTCAGACAGCAGGACCCCACCTGCTGCGCGGCGAAAACTGAACAAAACTGACACCTGCCCAGATGGCACTGATGCTTCCAATAGATTTGCACTCTTGGCCCCACCCGATAACGTCGAAGACATGGATACTGACGAATCTGAGGCCGAGCAAGCCTCAGCGACTCCTCAGGTTGGGGGCGACAGCCAGCCCAACGCTGTAGCCCATACCAGCACCAGGTCCTCCGTGCCCGAAACAAGGGCCAACAACAATGCCCCCACTGGAGGAAAGAAGCCACCCCCCATCGTACTAAATCGGCCACACCGTTCTCCACGTGCACAAACCGAGCAGCAAAGCTACCAAGGAGCCCATGAACATCCACTTCATCAACTTGCAGCCGGCGACCAACAAAAAGGAGGCTCTTACTATCAGGAAGCTGTGCAAGCAGGTGGTCAAGGTTGAGACTGCTAGAAGAAGCCAGGATGTGGTACAATGCCATAGATGCCAGGAGTACGGGCACACGGCCACATACTGTAGAAAACAACACAAATGCGTTAAATGCGGGCTCAATCATCGCTCTGCTGATTGCACACGGCCCGACTCAGTACCGGCAACATGCGTTCACTGCGGTGGTAACCACCCTGCCAACTATAAGGGTTGCGAGTGGTTCACTGAATATACAAAGCGTGCAGGAGCCCCAAAGCCCGCCAAAATGAAAAATCTCCCACCGACTCAAGCTAACCGAAGCCGCAGCAATAAAGTTCATGGGCCTACACCTGTTGTCTTCCAACGTCCCCAGCGCTAGCCAGCGAGAAGGACCAGCGCAAGCTAGGCTACATAGATTGCTGAGGGAACAGCAACAGGAGAGGCTGACTGCGCAACAACAGCAACATCAGATATCTGGAAACGGGGAAGGACTTTCCTCTGCCATCAAGGACATGAGCCGAGCCATCGAGAGGATGACAGAAATGCAACAGCAGGTTTTGGGTATGCAACAGCAAATCCTTACCCTTCTAACAGCGTTGCTATCCAAATGAACACACCACTGAAGGTGCTAATCTGGAATGCCAATGGCATTTGAGGTAAAGTACTAGAGCTGGAGGCCCTAGTACAAAAATACGCAATTGGAATAGTTCTGCTGTCAGAAACTAGAACCAACGGTCCAACTTTCCCTAAAATCTTTGGCTTTGAGGCATACCCTGTACACTGGACTCAAAATCGCTCAGCTAGCGGTGGCTGCGCTGTCCTCGTTCGGAGTAACTTGGTTCACTTTCCGCAATTGACTATTACTAACCGTGTTCACCAATACTCGACTGTGAAAGTCTCCACTGATGCTGGTAACGTGGACTTTGGCGCAGTCTATTGCAGACCAAATGAGCAGACGTCGACTGACGACTTCAACGTCATACTCAACTCGGCTGGAAGCAGATATCTGGTGGGAGGCGACTGGAATGCACATCACTGGCTGTTGGGCGCAAATAACAGCAATGCGCGCGGCCTTCAACTAGCTAGCAGCCTAGCGCACCGTCAAGCGAAAGTACTGGCCACAGGTTCTCCCACAAGATACCCGTACGGCAGCCGAGGCACTCCGTCTTGTATAGACTTCGCCATCTACCAGGGGATCCCTGACCAGTGCCTCTCAATCGCTGACGATTGGGATCTCCCCAGCGATCACCTGGCCCTGATAGTTACCCTGGAGAGCAGGGCCAGGGTGGTCAGCGCAATACCGAGGCTGATCAACGCACGCACTGATCTCGGTGTCTTCCAGAGACAGATGAGTGAAAGTATACACCTCAACGCCGAAATCTGCACTGGACAGGATGTAGAGGACGCCATCGAGCTGCTTAACGCAAAGATTCGCGCAGCAGCAGCCCAAGCCACCTCCCCACCAGTTGCCAGGCGGCTGGACAATGCTGGCAACGGGCTGCCCGCAGACATAGACAACCTGCTCAGGATCAAAAGGCGGAGCAGACGCAGGTTCCAGACGACACAGCATCCGTGGGACAAGGCGGAGTGGCGAAGAGCGGAGCGGCAACTCAAGGAGGCCCTTCGCAGACACAAAGACGCATCATTCTCTAGAAGGTTGGAGAGCATGGACTATACCCATGACTCAGGATACTCGCTCTGGCGAGCAACTAAAAACCTGAAGCGCCAACCCTGGAGAACCGTTCCCCTTCTTCGCCAGAATGGTAAATACTGCCTTACAGACGAAGAGCAAGCTGATACCTTCGCCAGCCACCTGGAGGAACGGTTTACTCCCTTCAATCTGGCCTCCTCAGAAGAGCTCGATGAAACAATCCGAGCGTTGGAGACACCGCTACAGATGTCACCACCTATCGGCCCCATCCGCGTGGAGGAGGTGATCAACGTCGTCAAAGTCCTTCCCAGGGCTAAAGCACCGGGCCATGATGGAATATGCCACACCACTCTGAAGGCCCTACCAATACGCGCGCTCCTTTTTATAACGTTGATCTTCAACGCCATATTAAGGACGCAACACTTCCCTGCCCAGTGGAAGTTAGCGAGGATCCATATGATCCATAACTCGGACAAGCCGGAATATGACCCTGAGTCATATCGGCCGATCAGTCTCCTGCTTTCCTTGTCGAAGGACTGGGAAAGACTGATTGTCGCCCGACTTGTAGGGCTTATGGATCACATGGCCATCCTTCCTAAGCACGAATTTGGGTTCAGGGGAGGGCATGGTGCTGTAAAACAGGCAACTTCTATGGAGTCTTTGTAAACGTTAAGCAGGCCTTCGATAGAGTCTGGATAGAAGGATTGCTCCAGAAAATCGGGATGAGGCTTCCCGCCCCTTCTATCTATTTCTGCACTCTTATCTAATGAAATTAGAAGTCAAAGTTGGAGCAGTAATCTTTCCTGATCGCAAAATGAAGGCGGATGTCCCTTTAAGGCAGCGTTCTTGGTCCCTTTTCTCTACAATTTGTAGGAAGAGGAAAGGAGGACGAGATAAAGGAGGGGACCTGGACACATCAGAAATAAGGTAGTCGTTAACAAATAAAAGGTCAAGTGTTCTATTCAAATGATTAAAAATTGATATGATTTGAAGCAACGAAAGCACGCAATCTATAAAGTCATGCTGTGCTGAGGTCACTAGATAATTTTCGGCAGTGAATAATGACCAAGAGATGTTCGGCAAATTAAAATCACCCAACACCATAAATAGGTCATTATCACGCACGTGTGAAGAAACTTCTTTAATACAAGTAATATGTTTCATATAAACTTGAACATCAGATGAAGGAGGGACATTAGAGTACCCTGTATTAAAGCGACTAGAAGGGTGACAGGCTGGCTACGCTTTTGTGGCTTGAACTCGTGAACAATCATGTTGGAGGCCAAAATCGGGGTCACAAATGATTGGGAACATATCATGTTAAACATTTATTTTGAATGATGATATTTCACGAGGAGTGGAGAAATTAAATTTGGTTATTGAACCGCTAGCAGAAGATTTGCTAGCAATATAGGCCGCCAATGACTCAGAGGTGGTGTCAGACTAAAGTCGACACAAAAACTTGCCTACGAGGGGCAACAACAGAAAGAATGAGCTAATGGGGCAACAGGTAATACAGGATTTGGGGCCAAAGAGGCACCATGATTGTTTTTCACAATCTGGGCAAAAAATGTAGACATCAATTAGCTTGTCGATACATTCTGAACACGAGCAACGCTAGCCGATGCAGCCCTTCTTGGCAATTGCAGCGATCTTGTCGCAATCACGCCCAGTGAGACCTGCACATTTAGCATGCATTATATTCACACATGCACACATGCATTACATCACACAGCCAGCAATTGACAAATTGCGGCAGTAAAGAATCATCAGCCTGCTTGAACGTGCAAGGTTTCTTAAAGCACGACATAATAACTACCAGCGTTAAAAGGTAAGCATAAGTTGCGAGAGCGCGAAGCAAAAGAAAACTCGGTGCACAAAAGTAGAGCAAGTCAACGCTCAAAAAAAACCTATTCGCATAAACAAATGTATGCACAGGGGAGCACCAAAACAAAAGAATCAAAAACAGGCAATTTCAACAACACGGATCTCAGATAAGGTGACTTTTCCATCACGCGATATTTATATCATATGCTCCTATATTCCTCCCTTTCCTCGCGTATTTCCTTCCTTTCCTTTTCGTAGTTTAAATACAGCAACTACGAATATTAAAATACAGAATCCACAAGTAAACTTCGAATCAATAGAAGAACAGGAAATTAAAACCCAAATCGCAAACAGCAACAATATAAACAAGTAAGAGGTTCTAGTCGGGAGCTCCCGACTAGGGGATACCCTGAACCCTGAATATATATACTATTCTAGAAGCTACATGTCAAGTTTGGTGCCTCTTGGTCTTATTATTTACCAAAATTGATCAAAAAACAGGATGTCGATATCGATTTTTATCGGTTGCTTGGAAACAGAGTAAGTTATCGATTATCGGAAACAAACTCGATCTGCGTAGGCACTCGAAGGACCTACAGCTCGAATTTCTCTAGCTCTTATAGGTTCTGAGATCCTTGCGATCATAAATACGGACGGACGGACGGACGGACAGACAGACGGACATGGCTAGATCGACTCGGCTATTAATGCTGATCAAGAATATAATATATACTTCATGGGGTCGGAGATGCATCCTTCTGCCTGTTGCATACATTTACATTTTGCACAAAAACATTATACCCCTTTTACCCATTTTTAATGGGTTCAGGGTATAAAAAAATCAATTCGACTTAACAAAATTTCTGCACGTCAGTTGTTTTCCTGTTGAGCATGTATTCGTAAAGAATCGGTTAACTATGACAACCTACTTGAATTTAAATCTTTGGAAATTATGCTTTCCTTTCTTAAATGAAAACTGACGTCATTTACACTGAGAAAGACGTTTGAAATTTGACCGTTTAGGTTTCACTCCGTTTCTTTTGCTTTGGAGTTCCTCTTATTTGAAATGTAGGACCCAAGGAATAATGCTGGGGCTGACTATCTCAAAATAAGTTCACGTTACTTTGGGTGTTCCTCAAGTACCTTTACTCTTTACTCGTTATATAAATGATCTCCCCTTGGTTATATCATATGCCCGTGTACTTATGTGTGCGGACGATGTGAAGCTTTTTCTTTTATTCATTGATCCCCTTCATTACTCTCGTCTTCAAAATTATTTGAACGTTATGCAACTTTCGTGTTCGATCAATCAATTGCATCATAATTGTTCAAAATGTATGTTTATGACCTTCAATCGTACTATACCTTATATTGTCAGATATACGATCGACAATAATCCATTGCAACGTATATTAACACTTAAGGACCTGGCGTTCTTTTTATACCTTCCGAGAGAGTTCTCAATTGAAAGTGATTGACGTGTTTTACTTGTGCTCCAAGATTTTTATATTTAATCTAAATAATACTTTAATCCTGCTTATTATTTTTAAATTTAGCATTTCTTGTGCTTTATACAAAACGCTTTTATAACTTTTGCCATGTTGTGCAGCGTAAGTCTCTGACGCGGCGTCAGTTCCGTGTTGTTGTTATTGCCTGTTTTGATTCTTTAGCTTTGGTGCTCCCCTGTGCATACACTTGTTTGTACGTGTGTTCGCTGCTGAATATTTCTGCTTATGCATTGCGCTCTCGCAAATTTTTTCTGTCACCTTTCGCTCCAAACAATTTGTTTGTGTACGAATAGTTATTTTGAGCGTTAACTTGCTCTTCTTTTGTGTAACGTGCTTCGTTTTGCGCTGCGCTGTCGCAACTTCTGTTTATCTTTTAACGCTGATCGAAATTATGTCGTGCTGTAAGAAACCTTGTACGTTCAAGCACGCTAATGATTCTGCACAACCGCAATTTGTTAATTGCTGGCTGTGTGACAATATGATGCATGCTAAATGTGCAGGTCTTACTGGGCGTGATTGCGCCAAGATCGCTGTAATTGCCAAGAAGGGCTGCATCGGCTTGCGTTGGTCGTGCCCAAAATGTATCGACAAGCAAATTGATTTCTCCAGAATGTATAATTCCATGTCAATCAATTCTTAAAACTGAATAACGTGGCTAAGCAGCTGTCGAGTAATTTTGACTCGAGTTTTGAGTTGCTCAGCAAATACAAATTCGAGTCTCCAACCGCCGGTTGTTGCCTTAATTTTTGCAGTTACCCTCTCCGTCTGTCCAGACACCTAAGCCTCTTTTGTACCTGCTTAGCAACTTAGATTTATCTTTAATGCTATCTTTATCGCCTTCTCCGAGTGACTGTCCATTATTACCCCTTTAGTAGTCCCATTAAACCCCGTACCTGAACCTTTCCCAGTAAGCTCCTGGACGCAGGGGTAGACCTGCGCCCAGATTTTTGAAAACAATCATGGAGCCTCTTTGGCCCCACCAAATCCTTTATTACCTGAAAGATCCAGGCTCCCGGTTCTAACATAAACATAACAACGCAACCACTTAACGTTAAAGAACCAGATTCTCAAGCGCAATTCATAACGTAAACTAAAGACCCAAATTCTCGTGCGCAATTCCTAACGTAAACATAGCTCCAAGCACTTAGCTTTTGAATACAAAATTCAATTTTCCAATTCGGAAAGTCGCTACCAATTGGCCCAACGTGGGGCTCGCGAATGATAACACAAGAAAAAGATAATTAAAAGAAAAAATATCCTTAGTGATTCGCGAGTAAGCAAAGGCCGATAAACAAATCCAGAATTGTTCTCAAGAAGAGCATTAAAAATTTCCTATACACGGAAATACAGTGTGTCTCTAAAAGAAGCATTAAAATTTTTCAACAGATGGAAATATCCTGTTTCAAAAAAACTCGAAAGAGTATAAAAAAGTTTACGATAAACGGAATGACAAAGTGTTTGCAAAAATAAAGACTTGAAAGTCAACCAAAAATGTTTAACAATACCAAACACCGTTAAATAAAATATATCAAACACCGTTAAATAAAAACATTTGTTTGTGCGAATTATATAAGAAATCTTTGTTTACTTTTTTATTTTATAAACAAATTTAAATTGTAATAATAAGAAAAAAATTTAATATATTTATTTATTTATTATTTTTTTTTATTTATTAATGGTCGACAAAACGAGTGTCAATACAAATTACAAATATAATAAAATTTAATGCTAAAAGCCAAGTTAGAGTACACAATTCTCTAATAGCATCACCAACCGATGGAGGTGTTTTATTTGCCAGTCCGGTCGCTGTGCCCCTATTCACAGTTAATTTTGTCAGTGACGCTATTAGAGCCTACAGCTAAGAAGAAGGGTGTTAGTAGAGAAAATAGTATTCTTTAGTTAAAATTAAAAATAATCATATTTTACATTTACTATATTAATTAAGAAAATACAATAAATTGGGAAAATGAAAGAGAGTAGTTATTCAAAAAGTAAAGGAATTAAACAAGATATATACAATATTATGTAGATAGGATAGGATAGAGAGATAGTAATGGGAAATCACCGACCCGGTGGGGGAAAATTTATAGCCTGTCCGACAAGTTATGCCCCTGCTCATAGCTAGGAATGGTCAGTGACTACCAGAACATTTGTTTGAATAATAATTGTTAAGAACTGGATATTGAAATAGAATGTTTAATTGAAGGTTTTCAAAATTTAAAAATGGCTATCAATAACTTGACAGCTGATTTGGTAACTCAGTCTAGAGCACTTCAAGACCAAATTGCAGAATTGAAAATGCAAATTACTCTCTCATCCAATAATGAACAAGAATTTAAAATAACTGAAATTGGTGACTTAATTCGTTGCGATTAATACTTTGATATCATCAAGTCAATGCCATAGTTTTCAGGTGGTTATAATGCATATGTTAGCTGGCGCGAAGCAGCTTGTTGCGCCATGCGTATGTATAAAGAAGGAAGTAGAAAGTATTTAGGAGCTTTAACAATCTTAAGACAATAAAATAATGGGCAAAGCAAATGATACCCTGACCAATCACGGTACTGTTCTTAACTTTGAAGGCATACTTGCAAGATTGAATTTCGTCTATAGTGGTAGACGTCCAGTCCACATAATAGAACAGGAATTGAGTATTTACGACAGGGTAACCTATCTGTTCTAGAATACTACGATTTGGTTAAAAAAAATTAACACTTTTGATAAAAAAAAAACGATTATGACATATGGCGATAAAGCCAGCATTATTACTGAAATGCATAAGAAGAACAGGGACAACGTCTTAAGAATCTTCATCACAGGCCTCAAGGGCTCTTTATCTGAAGTTTTGTTCTCCCTTAAACCAGAGAATTTGACTAATGCTTTGCCAAATGCTCAGGAACAAGAAGCAAATTACCAAAGGGCAAACTAAACGAGAACTATTAGTCGGTTATAATTTACTGAAGGAGATTACGATCAGTATCCTCATTCAGCTAATAATTTTGTTAGTCAGGAAATAAAAAGGTTGTTAACCGAAAACATAATAGGACCCAGCAGAAGTCCTTATATTGCCCCGGAAAAATTATTTTAATGAAGATGGAACGCCAATGAATCGATTGGTTATTGATTTCAAAATACTAAATTACGATACAATCCCCGATAGGTATCCAATTGTCTAACCTAGGCAAGGCACGACTCTTCTCAACAATCGATCTAGAATCTGGATTTTATCAGATTCTAATGAAATAAGATGAAAATCCCCGCTTTTTCCATTAAAAATGAAAAATACGAATTACTTCGTTTGCCATTTGGGGTTGCGAACGCACCAAGTATATTTCAGAGAACAATGGACAATATACTGCGTGAAAAAATCGGAGAAACTTGTCACATTTACATGGACGATTTTATAGTTTTTCAGATAATCCGAAACAACATTTTTTGACTTACACGAAATCATTGAGAACCTATTTAAAGCGAATATGAAAATTTCCTTGGAAAAATCGAAATTCTTTAGAAATTAAATAGAACTTTTGGGATACATAGTATCATACAATATATTAAAGCCGACCCTAAAAAAATATAATCGATTATGATATACCCACCTCCCAATAAATTAAGGGCTTAACAGGCTATTACAGAAAGTTTTTAACCGAACTACGCGACTATAGCAAAACCACTCACTAAACTGTTAAAGGGTCATAATGGTATGGTTTCAAAAGATATGTCTAAAAAAACAGAAATCTTTAGACGAAGAAGCTATCTCTGCTTTTGAAAATCTAAGATCACTCTTAATTGAAAAAATTGAACTAATCCAACCAGACTATACGAAAAAGTTCGTTCTATAAAGTTCTAAAAAGTACGCTATAGTATGGGCATTAAAAAATCTTTGAAATTACTTGTACGGTGTTGCAAACTTAGAAATCCAAACGGACCTTCAACCACTTTCTTTTGCAGTTTCTGCAAAGATGGCATGCTTTCATAGATGAATTTTCTCCTACAATAGCTACATGTCAAGTTTGGTGACTCTAGCTCTTATTATTTACCAAAATTGCTCAAAAAACAGGATGTCGATATCGATTTTTATCGGTTGCTTGGAAACGGAGTAAGTTATCGATATACAGACAGACGGACATGGCTAGATAGACTCGGCTATTGATGCTGATTAATAATATGTATACTTTTTGGGGTCGGAGATGCTTCCTTCTGCCTGTTACATACATTTACATTTTGCAAAAAAACATTATACCCCTTTTACCCATTTTTAATGGGTTTAGGGTATAAAAATAATGTAAAAAAGTACTGAAAAAATTAAAATTCCCTGAGCAATTTTAAAGTAAGCTAACTGATCTATGTACTAAATACATTGACATATTTGGTTTAAAAACAGAAGCAATTTCAAGTACTAATTTCTATAAACAGAAATAAAGAAACTTATAGAAACTCAGAGACAGAAAAGCCCGACATAAACAGATAGGTCGAAAGATTAATAAAAGATGGTATAGTTGAACCATCTATTTCTAAATATAAAATAGCCCACTTCTATTGGTACCCAAGAAATTTCTCCAAGGAGAAAAAATGGCGTTCAGAAGTTGATTATATCCAGATAAAAGAAAACTTTCAGCAGAGAAATTCCTACTGCCAAGAATCGAAGAAATCCTATCCCAATTAGGACGAATAAAATATTTTTTATTTCTGATGTCTGGATTCCACCAAATAGAACTAGATGAATATTAAGATTTTTTAGATTTT
>JAWNOU010000103.1:0-185000 GCA_035045725.1 Drosophila ezoana
GAAGAGACTGAGACAGAGTCTCAGAGTCTCTTGATACAATGTAATATGATAGATATGCTTATGTGCTCAGAACGGCAAATTCATTTGAAGAAATCAAAGTTCAGGGTGTTTTCAAATATGAACCAAGATTAAATTAATATTGAAAAGAGGCAGACTGAATAATCGGATTAATGCATCCGACTTGCTGTTGCACCTGAATAGCTATTTGGAGCGAAAGGCCATTTCAACAATTCGGCCCGAAACCATTTAGAATTAAGCTTTGCCAGCATCGATGAGTCAATCGAGACGAATGTCCTAAATGAGATGAATGTGAATTGAATTAGCAAATGGCTGCCAAAAGGTGGCCATTCAATATGGCACAGCATGCGTACAATTATATTTTACTATAATCTGCATTTAATACGATTAGAAACTTGGTTTTAGTTGCCATGGACTTGGCCAAAATATACATTTGTCTGCAAATGTTGGCGAGTGGGCGGTGGGTGGAGTGGGCGGTGGGCGGTAGGCGGTGGCCGGTGGGCCAGTTGGTAATTCAGTTTGCTCTTTCAAAATAGATTGAAGTGCAAACGCTCTGTAAATTGACAGAGCCGGTTGCGGACTCAATTAGATGAGTCCAAACTACATAAATACACAAGCACACACACACACACACACACACACACACACTCACACACAGAACCACACACACGCACACAGGCAGAACAATGTGGCTGTGTGCTTTGAATTGCAGGATTCAAGCCTAGGCTCTAGGTGAGACTCTAATGAGCAAATGTAAAAAAAAAGGGAGGCAAAAAAAAAGAGAAAACAGACGCTGATTGCTTACAGCCGAATGCAATTTGGGGCTCAATGGGCGCTCATTATTGCCAGTTGCTGGAGATACACACAGCACAGACCACCTTCCTCCCCTCCACCCACCACCACTCCCCTGACAAATCTGATTAATAATTAGAAGCAAAGAAAGCGGCCACTTGCCGCGACACGGCACGTTCTGGCCATGTTATCATTCGGCTGGGTTTGCTTAAGCCGCGCGCCAGTAAATTAAAAATGTCCCCGGGGCCATTTATTTAGCAACGACAAGACGATCAATGCGGCCATTGTGCCGCACGCTGACGGGCAAACTTTTTGGCCAAAGCCGCAGTCGGACAATTTTTAAATAAACTCCGCCGTTGCCGTCCAAGTACAAGCCAAGTCCCCGTGCGCTGGCTGTGTGGGCGGCCGGCTTCGGCCTGGCCCATAAATCCTTGAGTATATTAAAAGCAGCCGAAATGAGTTCATACGTTTTCTTAAGCGCGCCTCGGCGCTGTCCAAAGTGAAAATGAGGCCGTGCGTCCATTGCGACACGGCCTCATTCCCGTCGCATGTTCCGGCTCTGGGCTTGGGCTTTGATAAGATTTAAAATCTGCGCCGTTTTGGATTGTGCTGCTGCCGCCGCGGCAAACAAATCAAAGTCCATTGAGATGGCATTCGGCTTAAGGCAATGTTAAATACACCAACATTAATTTGTTAACTTGGCCCAACGCGGCATTTGGCTTTGTGCCTTGCACAAAACGTAGCATACTTTTGTGCGCCACTCAAAGCGCTCACTTGAACTGCAACGCAACGCAACGCAACTTGTGCCATGTCGAACATGTTGCGTCTGTGCACAAAGATCGCAGCGGCGTATTCGTTGCCAATACACTCAATGTTATGTCCTCGTTCAGTGTTAGGCTTAGGCTTTAAGTTTACATATTACCTTATATTAAAGCTTTTATTTATATAATATTTATATAATAAATGCAACTTAACTGCTCGACTTTAACTTGATGCTCATGAATGGACTTTCGACCGTATATTTTGAATTCAAACCCTTGTCGACATATCTCTTTTACAGATATGTGAGTACAGCAATATAAGATCCCGCTATTCCACCTTAAGCAACTATATGACATAGTTATCCGATGTTTATAAGATTTAGCAAATAAGTAGGGGCGGGGCAACTTATAAATACCAAATTTAGGTTTAGATATCTTGATTAACATAACAGTTTTTCATACAAGAACTTACTCTTGGAACAATCGTTCCTACGACATCTAAAAGATATTGTGGTCCCATGTTGATGTGATTAAGGTTTGGTCAAGATATCTTCAATAACAAAAAGTTACTCATACTAGAACTTACTTTTCGGCTGTTGATGCTGATTTAAATGCTTTATTTTTGTTTTTAATAAATGAAAGCCCCGAGCCTCGTGTCAGCTGTAAAAAAACGTTTGAATAAAATTTAAAATTTTCATAATCTTCTTAAAAATTGTTGCATTTAGAATGCAGCCGAGTCCAAAGTTAACAAATATTTTCACATGTTATTAGATTCAATTCAATTCAATTTATTTATTGTTTTATTTTTGCACAGCCAGCTTAAATGTTAAATATCATCAACGAATTGTTTTAATTATTAACTAACAGATAAGAAAAGCTATTAATAATAGTTTTCTATAAAAATGTTGTCGCTTGTTAAAACAGACTTGGCAAAAATGCCAGCAGGGTTAAAAGTGCAAGAGATTCAAACAAATCTTATCAATTAAAAATATATACCGTATATCTATGTATATATATGTATATATTATGTATGTATTATATATATGTATATATGTGTGTTTATTGCTCTGCCCGATTTGCAGTGAAAAGAGCAAAAATCATTGGCAAATGGTGCATGCATATGAACAATGCCTGAAGATTTGGGGCGGATTACATTGCCAGCTGAGAGGGAGTGTCGACAGGGGCGGCAGGGGCGGGTGAGGCATTGGCTGCGGCAAAGGACATGTGTAAGCATGGATGACAACTGTGGCTAAGCCCCACAATCGGAAGTGCCTGCCACCTGCCACAGCCTCGTTGCATGCCTGAAAAATGGCTGCTGTTTTTTTGTTGTTGTTGTTGTTGTTGTTGTTGCTGCATTGTGTTGGCCTGTTCATGAGTTTTAGCTCATCTTCTAATCGTTTGTTGCTTTTGCGGTTGGGCTATCAAAAACTTGACTTGGCACGCAAAAGTTGTCGACTGTCATCTGCAGGCGGCTCGCTCTCGCTCTGTCCCTCTCTCTCTCTCTCTCTCTCTCTCTCTCTCTCTCTCTCGTCCTTTCTGGCCCGGCAGGACATCCGGCATAATAAATTGTAATTAATAAATCAAAACAGCAACTGTCCGGCAGCAACTGCAGCTGCAACGAGCCCAACTGGACACCACATATGTGCCACACAGAAATCAAAGCACACACACCCTGTCAATGTGTGTGTGTGTTTGTGTGTGTGCATGTGTGTGGCTTTATCTACTAGGCCAACAAAAATATTTTCCATACGTTGATTTTATTTTACATTTTCGAGCTGCTGCTGCTGCTGCTGGACAAAGTTGCATTTAAACTTTTGTATAATAGATATTATGACATAACTTTGTTTTTGGCATTTTCAGTTGTTGTGCAAGCGACACACACACACACACACACACACACACACTCGCACAAACACACACATACTAAAAACTAAATGAAATTGCTTTTAAATTTGGCCAAAAAGACGCTCTCATTAACGCAGCCTGTCCCCGAACCGCGCTCCCACGGCTCTGTTTGGCCAGCATGGGGTGTGCCAGAAATCAAACGGAAATTAAAAGCAGCCCCTGCCCTCCCGCTCCCCCTCCCGCTCACACTCCCGCTCAACCCCAGTGCCCCATCGCCAGGCGCAGCGCATACAGCTTCAGCAGCTATCTAAGCTCTCTATGCATAACGCATCATTACGCTAACAAGTTGTAGAGTTTTTTGGGGATGCATGGCGGGGGTTGGTGGTGGTGGACAAATGACGGGCTGAAAAATATATGAGCACATGAAAATTTGAATTTTCGCAGCAGCAAAGAAAAGCGAAAGGACAATGACAGCGGCCAGAGACCAGCAGCCAGCAGCCAGCAGCTAGAAGCCCAACCAAAACAGAGAAAATTGCTAAATGCCGGCATAAAAATGCGCCACATCCTGGCATACACACACATACACATACACACACACGCACACGCACGCACACTGGAGCCACAGCGGATATTACACAAACAACATTTGCTCTGCAATTCTTGACGGACCTCGAGCCAAGAAATTTTTTATGTGCCAGTCGAGTACATTGGCTAACTGGCCAGACATGTTCAAGACACACGCAATTGGTTTAGGGTTTCTTAAGCCTTTAACTAACTAAGTGATTAGACTAAGTGATTTTCATAGTCATAAGCCTTTAGGAACCCAACCTTTAAGCCGCATTTTTCAGCGAAAAGGGTTGGATTTTGCAATAAGTGTGAAACACTTCTCATATGCATTTTCACAAAGATCTTTGAAAATAGATTTCAAGTCGAGCGATTGGTAAAAAACCAGATTTCCATCACTTTTCCACAGTTATGGGTGAAATTTCTAAAATCGCTTAAACACAAAGAAAAATTCCAAGCTAATTAGAAAACGTAGAACTTCTACCCAAAAATCTTTGAGCCGTGTGAATCAAGTCTAAAATAAATTTTTTTAAATATGCTTGTAAATGAATTTGAGCCCGAATCTTTACCCACCCAAACTTTGAACCCAAATTCATTAAAGAGGGGTGGATTTACCGAAACGTGTGAAACACCTTGAAATAATTTAGACTAGGAGCATAAAAAAATCAGTTTGAAGATCACATAGTAAACAAAATAGTTGCGAACAAAAGCATTCCAGCAATTTTCCGAAATTGAGCGTGGATTTTCAAAATCACTGAAACACGTGAAACTCTTCACTTCATTAAACAAGAATAGCTGCATACTCAAAACATTTGAATTTGAATGAGTTCATTTATGTTATTTTTATTTAAAAAAAATCATGTATTCCCCAAAGGAAAAAAGCAATTTGTATAGTTGAAGCTCTTCTGGCACTTTGCAGTTGATTGACAGGTGCATTCTGCGGCTTTTCAGGTTAATAATATGCAGATCGAACTAATATGGTTTTAATATGTTTATTTATTGATTGGAAGGGTATGCAGGCAGTCGTTGGGCTTCTGGCCGTAAGCTACAGCTTGTTTTGCCTGTGACAAGAGACGTTGCTGACGATGACGACCATTTTTACAGCCAACCAGCGAGTTTCTTGTTAGCCAGGTTTTCTCAATTTTGCCTTCTTTTTTTGTTGCCCTCTTTTCGCAGTGTTTTGCTGTTGTTGCTGAACCGACCCTTGTGCTGCTTGGCCAGGACTCAGGACTCAGGATTCGGAACTTGGGTCTTGGGACTCGGAACTCGGGCCACCCGTCGCCCTCGCTGTGCAGTGTTGTGTAGTTAATGTGGCGTTCTAAAACGCAGTAGCAGCCATCCAACGTTATAATATATGTAAACACTCAACTGCACCCGCACACACACACCAACACACACACCAGCACACACACCAGCACACACACCGACACACACTTGACTACGCAGCGCTTATTTGTGTCGCATACCTTTTTGCGTAGTTTGTCGTTTGTTTTCGCATTTGCCAGCTAAAAAGAAATATATATATTTTTATATATATCTAAAAGAAAATGGGGGCCACTCCGAGTACAAGAGTCTTTACCTCTCTCTCCCTCACACCCTCGCCTCTCTCTCTCTCTCTCTCTATCTGCATTGTGTGTGGTTTATTGGGCGTGTTTGCAACTTCATTTTTTTGCTTGTTGTTATTTTTGCTGTTCCAACAAGTGCTAATGTAAATGTTTGCCAATTGCCTGCACTACGCAGGACAGAGACAGAGACTGAGGAGACATTAGAGAGTAAGAGAGTGAGAGGGAGACGGCATAGGAGAATGGCAAAAAGACGAAAGAGTGGCCACTTGAGCGTTGCCCGCTAGCTGCCTTTGGACTATCTTGATCCTTGATCTTTGGCATATTTTGTTCTGGCTGCTCTTCAGGCGCTGGCAAAGTTTTCAGACAAACTGAAAAAGCAAAAAAACGAACATAGACATAAGCAGGGAGAGAGAGAGAGAAAGAAAGCGAGTAAAATCATCATGTGTGAAGCGCTCGACTAGAAGTTACCCTACAAGCCGCTGCATAGAGATCTAATATATGTGCATAAATACACAGCTGCAGCTTGAAAATGTTATAGAATAAGAAAAACCCTGTAATCAGCCTTAAACACGCTTTCCTGCAATATGCATGTGACATCCGAACATACGGCTGCAAACTGGTTTCTCAATAACTTTTATGCTTGATGAAAAAAGGGATATAATAAAAACTAAGCGTGATTTTTCTTTGAAAATTTGTATATATGCCTTTACCAAATACCCTTTTCAGTCAGTTTAATGGATATAGGGAATGTGAAGTGAGAGTGTCCGGGAACTATTTTCTATTCTGTGGTGAACAGGGCAAGGTATCTAGAAATTTAGATATTCTTTATCTGCGTATACTCTACGAAAACCTACAAAATAAGTTTTGTGTAGCTAGCTCGCTTTATTTTCGTGTTATGCTTAACAAACCTTGTGTTACAATCGATATTTATCGAAATTGCAGGGTGATATCGATAAACTTGAGGATGAGAAAATGTATTTCGAATTGCAAGTCTCTAGTCTCTACAGTCGCACGGAGAGAAAGACAGACGAAAGGCATATAAGAGATAGACAGACGGACAGATGGGCAGATAGATTAGATGGGCTTAGCTCGTCACCCTGTTCAGAAATATATGCATATACTTAGTGGGATAAAAGATGCCTGTTGCTGCCTGTTGCAGACACCTGCACAAAACTATTATGCCCTTCTTAAATCATTTACATTGAGTACAGGGTATAAAAAAATAACTGTAGCCCACCCACACACGCACACACACACTCGCATATGCATATATCACAGACTTTGTTGTTGTTGCTGGCGCTGCTTTTGACAGTTTTGTGTACTGTCAATTTGAGCAAAGTGTGTAACGCTGCTGCTTATATAAAATACAAATACACACACGCACACACACACATACGTATTTGCTGTGTGTGTGTGCTGCCTTTAAAAACATCTTCAATTTTTCTTGCCTGCACGTTGGGTTTTTTCTCTGCTCCGCTTGCACTTGCCCGTTGCTGAGCTCCGCCAGAAACTTGTATTTGACAGACCCTTGTCTTCATATGTGCCACAACTATCGTCGTCGCTGTTGTCGTCTGCAATACAGCCCCACTTCCCCACTCCCGCAGTCACCCACTTGCCAAGAGGCCCAACCCCGTTGCTTGTCTTGTCTTCGAAGCGGCAACAGCAACAGCCACGTGCTCATCCTTGTCGTTGTCCTGCTGCTCGTTATTATATTCAGTTGGCGTTGTATAAAAAATATCATTATATGCGCCAAATATGGCGGGTTTGTTACACAACCCCGCCCTCCGCCTGTCCGCACTGCATAAATTGTCGCTGTGTGGGCAGCACATATAAGCTGGGCGTGGCAGTGGCAGTGGCAGCGGCATCAGCGGGGCGCCATTTGCGCTGCATGATTGATCGTTTACAAATAAGCAGGGCGAGCGCTAAGCAGCTCAATGTTTACCAGCCCACCCACGTTGGGCGCCAGCCGCAAAAAAACCTTTGCGGTGCAGCCAGCTATACGAATATTGGGAAACTTAACGCAACTTAAAAAATGCAAAGAAGACGAAAACCCAATTATATCGCGAGCAGAGTTCAAGCTGATGATATACGTCCGAAGTGAGCATCAATTTTGTACATCGCTCAAGAAAAGCGCCAAACAAAGAAACGATGTATCGCAATGTACGACATCGATACATCGATATTTTCCACACATTTTAAAAGCCCTTCAGCTGAGGTCCTGAGAACTACCAGATTATAAGCAGCTTTTGGGTATTAATGGGGAAAAGTCTTCTGAATAGTTAGTCTCAGCAAATTTTACAAGCTGTTTTCCAGCAGCTTATAATTTATACGTAAGATAATTGAGGAGTTTCTTAGTTATTTACAGCAGACTTCATTGGATGTCCCGACGCTTAACGACTTACATCAACAAATTGAAGAGAAAAAAGCATCCAGCAAGACTCGATGAAAGTAACTTCGGTGATAATGTTCGTACATCACATGTTCAATCCAAAGAAATAAAAATGTTCTTAAACTCTAGTGTTGAACAACGCAAAACTTTACGCTGTTCCAAAAGTACACAAGCAATTTAAATTGATCTGTTTAAATTTGGCGTAGGACAGTCAAAATTTCTCGAGACTGGAGCAGCAGTCGGGCAGAAGCTGAGAGGAAGTCATTAAGCTTATTTAGCGCCCCATCATTTGGCGCCCAACGTGTGCATGTGTGTGTGTGCACATAAGAAAGATGTAAGCGTAAAATAATTAAATTGTCAGTGGCAACCGAGCAGGCAGCGTGGCAGGCAGCGAATGTGGCTGTGGCTGTGGCTGTAGCTGCGGCACTCCTTATGCTACTCCACCCCAACCATTAGAGAGCTAAGAAGAAACCCTTTGCCATATACTACACCAGCAGCCCCCCGCCGCCCCGACCGCTGCGCTCGCCCGCCCTCTGGGGCGCCATCAAAATAAATGCCTGTCATTAAACAAATTGTCGCAATAAATCTGCGCATTTCAAAGTCAACGCAAAGTAAAAGGCAACAATAAAAAAATAAACAACAAATAATTTAAGTGAGTAAAAAAATGAGAAGAAGAAGCTCTTGCCCCGTTTTTCTGGGTGGCCTGCCGGCTGCGGTGGCTGGGCTCCGATCATTAGCATTTCGCTAAGCACTTTAATTAACTAATAATCCAGAGCATTAAAAATATCATTTTTGCCCGTTTCTCACAAATTCTATAAAAATAACAAAAGGCAGTTTCTGAATACGTTTCGATGTATTTATTATACACTATAAATGTATTTTAGTAGTTGTTAAATTTTATACCCAGATACTAGTGAAAATGGTTGAAAGGGTATATGGGTTTCTGCCAAATGTATGCTAGAGGCAGTAGGAAACATTTGCAACTCCAGGACGACGAGCTGAGCCGATTTAGAGATGTCCGTCTGTCTGTCCAAGACGTCCTTCCACCTTCCCTTGATCTCGGAAACTACCAAGACTAGAATAGAAACTTACAATTACAAATATATATTCCTAAATATATACCAAACGCAGAAATAGTTTATCATTTTATTTCGATATCGCATCCCATTATCGTATTATCGATAAACATAGATTTTGAGACATGATTTCTTAAGCACAACTCGAAGATTACAAGAGCTTGGCATATCAAAGTTGGTTTGTGCTTTCTCCTAGATTAGAAAAAGATTTCAAACTTTTCCCTTCTTGGAAACCTTCCTCTAATCAACCTATTATTATAAAAAAAACACATATTTTTATATTTATTGCCTGGCTCATCGCTCTGCCATATTTAAATGCTGCAGGTTTCATGATAATCGGAATATGAGCACCAAAGTTAATAAAGAATGCTTTTGCTTAGATTGTGGCTGAAAACTAGAATGTTTTATAACGACAAGGTATATTCTAGTCGGACACTGCCGACACAAGCACAATTCTTTCTCTTTTTATTTCTGGGTGCCCGAAATAAACAAAACACAATCAAGTTGACAAAAGGACGCTGGACAAACAGCAAAAGCAATTAGAAAATGGCGGCCAAGTTAATTAAGCGCCATAAAAACGACATTTTCTTTAGCTTTTGTCTTTGTAGTTGTTGTAGTTGATGCTTAAACAGAATGTTGCTGGCTCAATCTCAATAGATAGAAATCAACGTCAGGAACGCTAAGAAAGGCATAAAAAAAGCACGCGCAAAAACGGGGAGCATAAATTAAAATACATAAACCATGCGAACGGCTAAAAAACAAGGCCAAGGCAAGCGACTCAGATAGAGACAGCGACAAACAGAGAGAGTGTGAGTGTGAGAGAGAGAGAGCGAGAGAGGCTGAGACTGAGAAAGCACGCCTCGGCACATACATCACACAGTTGTGGAGCTGGGCGGCGATAAGATGGCATTACAATAAAAAATAAGTTGTTCGGGCATAAAGCAAAACCAACAAGGGCCAAAGACAAGGACAACTCGGCAGGCAGTCCACGCAGGACAACAATGCGAGGGGGCGGTGGTGGATGGGGGCTGCTGCGGTAGAAGTGGAAGTTGGCAACAAATTTATGAGCAAATTAATTGAGATTGGAAACGCAGAAAGCAAGCTAAGAAGCAACAACAAGCAGCGAGAGCGAAAACAAAAAAAAAACTGGAACAGAAAAGGGACACGAGCCAACAAGGAGACGCACACAGGACACAGGACACAGAACAGGGGACAAGGGACACGCAATGGCAGGCGACAGTCCTGCGTCCGCTTGTTAGTGGCCGCTGTCTGAGGATGTTGAGGCTGCGGCTGTGGCTGTGGCCATGGCTCGAATGGCGAACGGGTGCTGCCAGGGGTGTGGACTTTGAGTTTCCAACTTAATTGAGAGACAAGTCAATAAACAGGAAGCGAGTGCCAAGCTAAAAGTCAAAGCAAGCAAAAGAAAAAACTGCGCGAGCAAAAAAAATACAAATGAAAAACAAATACATATGAATGCGTGCTGTGCGTGTGCGTCTGCGTGTGTGTGTGTGTGTGTGTGTGGTGCGTGTGCATGTGTGTGAGCGTCGGCCCAGGCGACTTGGCAAGTGACCTACACGTGGCTGCAGACCAAAAATTGGCTCGTTTAACTTGAAGACTACACTAAAATATAATTAACAAAATTATTCAAGGAGCTAGAAACTATTGAACTATTGAGATAACTAGGACTTGAGCCCACTTTTACCACATATGGGGTGGATTTTGCGAAAGATGTGAAACACGCCTAAATGAAATTCCGTAAATATCTTGGAAGAAGAGTTTGAACTCGTTCGGAGGTTCACTTGTATCACATAAGGCACTTTGAAGTTTCACTTAAATCTTCAGACTTGGACTGTGCGGTGCTTAATCAGTCAGTCAGTCAATCAATCAGTCAGTCAAAGCTGTTTTTGAAATAGTTAAATAATAATTAGTTATATTCATTAGTCAGTCAATCAGTCAGGGAGAACTAACAGTTTAATAAATAATTTAATTACAATCAATCGGTCAATCAGTCAAACGTTCAACAAGTCAGTCGGAGCTAACTGTTTTATAGGTAATTATATAATAGGTAATTGTTAATTTTCGCCAATCTTTACATATACATATACAACAGTTTCCTCTGAGGGAATGGACAATTCAGAATGCTTTTACTCTATCTGAGTGAAACTGTCATAGCCTAACTCCTTTTAGTTTTCATTTCTTTGTAATTCCCAACTTGTTTAAGTCCAGTCAAAAGTGCAGGGCATTTGGCAAGTCGTGGTTAAGGTAAGCATCAATTTTGTTAGCCAAATGGCTGCCGGTTAGCTTGTCCGGCCTGCAACGGTTGCCGTCGCCTCCAAAGCCGAGCCTGTCCTGCGCTATCCTGTTCTGTAGCGGCTTTTGAGGCGCAGCGAAGTACACATAAAAAATAACCCGGTCAGCAGCCAGAGGGAGACAGCACGAGAGAGAGGGAGGGAGAACGGGAGAGCTGCGCTGGCTGCACAATAAACAAATAAACCCATAAATCTTTGCCACTAAAGTAATGCGCGCTGGTCGAGCGGCCATTGGCCGTGGCGACTGGCGGGGGAGGGTAGGCAGGGAGGGGTAGGGGCCTGACTACTCGCCGGACTTGATCGTTGCTGCAAACAAACAAATCCCGCTGTCTACATAGGCGACTGTCATGCATGCCAATGTCTTCCTCCAGTTGTTGCTGCTGTTGCTGCTGCTGTTGCTGTTGCGGCTTTGCGTGCTGCTGCAATTTGTGGTGTCGCTTGTTTGCTGCTGCCGCCTCCACTTGATCCATTATCCTTAACAACAGCGCTGCGCGGAGGAGTGGCAAGAGCATAGAATAGAAACTGCTGCTGTTGCTGCTGCTGCCACTGCTGCTGTTGTTGTTGTCATTAAAATTCAAGGCATACAAAGTCATTAAATTATACGCGACATCTTTTGTGCGCGCGCGGGCGTGCAGAGGCGTTGGCTGGCTGGGGGGAGGTTGGGCCATGGGGCGGGTGAAAGTGTTGGGCGGTCTTAGACAGATTGCTTTTGTTGTTGTTGCTGCTATTGCTGTTGTTGCTGCTGCTGTTGCTGTTGCTACTGTTGCTGTTGTTGTTTCAATATGGAAGTGAGCTGATTTCGCAACGCGTCTCGCATACAACAACGCCGGCAGCGAAGTCAGCGTCGGCAGCGGCATCGACGCGACGTCGTGATGCGATTAAGCAATCAGCCAAATTGGCAGCAACGCCAACTTGAAAGGAAATTACACGGTGCGGGGCGAGGTGTATGTGTGTCTGTGTGTGTGGGCGGGGACGGGGGGCGTGGGGCGTATTAGCTACGTGTAGATGGATATCGCTGCTTTAGATGCTCGCTTGGTGACGTCATGCGGCAAACAAACACACAAAGCCAACTAACATTATAAAGTTATAAGCAGTACAGAGACGATGAGCGAGAGAGACAGAGAGCGAGAGAAAGAGAGAGAGAGAGCTAGAGAGAGAGAGAGAGGGGGCGAGCGTGAACACAGCTGCAATGACAACAAATGCAGTGTCAAGCGCAATGACAAAGCACAAAATGGAACGAGCTGGCAGCGGGGTCAAGGATAATTCACACCCACACTTAAATCGTTGCCCATAACAATGGCAATTATCTTAATGCACAACTTGGCAGATTGAAGAGGAAATCAGCTATATATATTTATATATTAAATATATATTATATATTATATGTATATACATACTTTAAGCTCGCCGGATGAGGAAACAGTCGGGGCATTAACTGCGAAACGCGTTCGAGTTCAGGCTGTGGCAGGTCACGAGTGCTTTTTAAATCTATTTTAAAATATGTATGCATTATTATTGACAATTATTCTGATAATTAGAAAACAAAACATTTTAAATGAGAACGCAGCACAAAAGCGCAAGTAATTTGAGCCCCAATAATTGGATTTAGCTACAAATATTTGTTAGAATCCAATTTCACATTGTGCCTAAATTTAGCCCGAAAATTCTATGTGAAAATATTAACAGCTGGCAATATTTTCAGTAGAAAGTGCAATTATTATTTAGAATTTAATTATTTTATAACTATATTAAAATTATGAATCTGAAAACCTGGTGCACGAGCCGAACCTCAGGACGTGGAGTAGGGAGTCATTATTTTAATCATTATTATTATCATTATTACTATTTTTATTATTATCATTACAATTAATATTGTTATTATTATTATCATTACTATCAATATTATTATTATTATTATTATATTATTATTATTATTACTATGATTGTTATTATTTTATTATTATAATTATCATTATTTTGATTATTAACATTATTGATATTATTCCTCTTATTATTACAAATATTATTTATTTACTTATTAACACACTTCCACTTACCTCTATCTTTCTTCTTTCTTTTTTGAATTCCAACAATTTTCAATTTTTCATCCGACGAGAAAATATTGATTTTGATTTGATTGAGTCAACAAAATCCAATTGGAGCCGCATCCGTTGGACAAATAAGATTTGCCTATTTAGTTGCATTTTATTGTCTTATCCTGCGGACCACAATCGACTTTTGTCAGCGACAAGTGGATCAATTTGTTTGGGTTTGTTGTTTAGCCGGGAATCCAGTTGCAAATGTGGCCCCCATGAAGCCATCCGCAGTTGCAGTTGACACACAAACACTTGCAGCAAGCCGCCAATTTGCGTATGTGATATGAGCGGGACGAGGCGGCCAGAGGACCGGGATCTGGGCCAGCACTTGAGGGCCAATGCCATAGACAGCAGGCAGCGTCTGTTGAGCGCCACAAAATGTTGTTTGCTATGGCAAAAGCGTGAGAAAAAACAATAACAACAACAATTTGCCCAAGGGATGCGGCAAGACAACAAGAAGCGAGGAGGGGTGGTGCGAATACTGGGGTAGGGGCAGGGGAGTGGCAAGAGGGTAGAACTGCGCCACACGCCAAGACAAATTATGCTGTTGATAAGCCCGACAAAGGCGGAAGCAGCCGAGCAGTGACAGGGATTGGGGCTAGCGGAAGTAGGGATAGGGATAGGGCTGGGCTTGGGTAGCGTTGCGTTGGGTTGGGTTGAGTTAACTTGAGCGGGGGGTAAGGCCGGAGCCAGGTGGGGGCAGGGTATTGTAACTGATGCTGACACGCGCGCAACTGGCTGTGTGTGTGCCTGGCTCCTTTGTGGAAAGCCAACGACCCGGCATTGCATTGAGATTACTTGTAAAAGGTTATTTAACCCATTTAAAAAAAGACTCACTCACCCACACACACACACACACGCACACGCACACACACGTTACGAGCACACAAAGGGCAAGCGCAGCAAATTGCGCACAAGGATTAAGATGACAAGGATAACAACCAAACCGAAAGACGGCACAACATTTTGTCGATTGTGTTGCACACTTTGCGACTGTCCCGAAATTATTGGAGAACAGCGCAAAAGTCTATTTGACCGAGCGACGCGACTTCCGCCAAAGATCTCGAGACTTAAAATGGGCCAGCGCCTGCGGAAAGAGGCGCGGCCTGAGCTGAAGGCAGGGCATGCGGATGAAAGGCGTCGGCTATCATGTGGAGCATCTTAAGCAAGCAGAGGCAACAGCCAGATATGCTACGGGGGAGTGTGGCGGGCAGGGGCAGCGGGGCAACAGCCGAGGCATATACTTATACATAAATCATCGGGAAAAATAAATCACATAAAGGGCGCGCTGCAAACTTTGGGTCCGATGGCAGACGCCAAACGAAATAGAAAATCTTTGGCGAAACTTTCGAGCTCTAAAAAATTATTAATAATGCAAAAGCAGCAGCAATAAAGCAACCAAACAAGGCGGGCGAATGTCGTGAGAGACATACGATGGGATGTGCATTCAAAATCTGCCAAATTAAAACTATTTCCATGTGAAGATGGTTGTTAAATTACAATTTATCACATATATATGTTAAGTTTGGGCCCCAATGATTGGGATCTATCCAACTGCATATGCTGTCATCCAATTTTGGGTAGAGCTCAAATCTAGATCATGTCTTGAGAATTAAATATTTAATAAGGATTTTAGATTTTTTAAATATATGATAAACTCAGATGGTGCACGAAGCGAACCTTAAGGCAGTTGATTTGTATCGTTAAGAGAAGTTGATTCGGAAACTGATCAATTTTGAAAGCTTCCAGCCCTGATTTCAACCAAAATTAGGATCATACAGAGTTTTTCTAATGCATGGACTTAGAAATAAGTTAGATTTAAACTTATATTGACATCTAAATAGCCTGGCTTCAGGAAACAGACTCTTTACAATAATACTTTTTAATACTTAATAATTTCATTAATTTAATTAATTTTAATAAGAATTGTTTGAAGTCCGTTGAGGCAAGTTATTATAACTTAATACAATGTCAATTTAAAGCATGCTTCAGTTTTTTAATTTTTATTTGAATCAGTACAGTATATTTTCATTTATTTGCCCAAGAAAAAAACCTATTTTAAAATGCCTTTGAAAATGATATTGAAATTTGTTGACAAACACTTTTTGCTGGAATTTATGTTCCAGGATACTGTTAAAGCATAACATGTTATTTAACATTTATAAAAAGTCTTTTTACTGAAATGCATATATGTTGCCATTTTAAAGCTAAATTTGGCTTTTTGCGAGGTCCTTAGCGGTTAGGTGTTGTTCCAATATCAGCCCAATGACAAAAAAATAGTTGGATGCAAATTTGTGTGCAAAAAGCAACTTTACAACACTGGAAGTTGTCACGGTTGAATCCTCTTATTTTATGTTAAAGCTTACAGCTAACAGCTTTTATATATTTTTGACCATTATCTACACATACTTATATTAAAATAACATCAAATATATTTGTGTTAAAATATCAAATCGAAAAATAAATGAATATACACAACAATTTACAGACAGACATAAACATATTAATTAAGCACTTGACAAGCAAAGCTGCTTTCATTGCATTTGCATTAAAGCCGATTTTTAATCGCTATAAATCCAGTTTACGTCCATTGTCGAGCGGACACAACAACTTGAAAGTCGTTTGGGCCATTCACAAGATAAAAGCTTCTCCGGACCGAAAACAAAAAACGAAGCTAAAAGCAAAAGACGACAAGCCGACAGAAGCAATGAGGGCAGCGATAAGACGGCGACGGCGACGCCTACGTCGAGGACATCGACCAGCGGCAGGACACAGGCAAGCAGGCAACATGCAAATGAATCGCAACTGAGACTCGAATTGCGGCTTTAAGCGGCTCGAACGAAACGCCGCTTGACGTGCCCGCCCACACAAATGGAAGCGCGCGCGAGTTTTAAATTTATGCAACAGGCTTTTGGCCCATTTGTAAATTATGCGCTGTCATAAAGCAGCGCCAGCAGTTGGCCCGGACGCAGGGCCAGGCACTTTGGCAGCGGCAGGGGCAGCGGCAGGGGCCATGTCCAACCGGTTCGATAGCGCAGCTTGGCGACGAAAAATTATCGAGCCAGTCGGACAACACGGACGAGCCGGACGGCAGGATTGGCTGCCTGGTTGCCAGCCTGGTCGTCGTCTGTCGTCTGTCGACTGTCGGGGGCAGATCGAGACAAAGGCTCGGCAACTGCCAGGGCTGCAGCACGTACGGGCATATAATTTTTGCCAAATCAGAATATTTATGCGTCTAGCCGCACAAGCGCTGGCAGCGAGGGCACGGCGGGGGCGAGACGAGGGTGCGAGAATCAGCGCATAAAAAAATTACAGCACGCTTGAAAAAACGCGACAGAAACACGCAATGGATATGACTTTTATACAAAGACCAGGCCGTGGACACGGGACACAAGACACGGGAGACAGGACACGGGAGACAGGACACGGGACGCAGTGCACAGGATTCACGACCAAGCCAGGACATGTGCGACGGCTGCTGCTTCTGCTGCTGCTGCTCATTGAAACGCATTCGCACTTCAACCGAGCCGCAAACAGAGTTTTTGTATTCCCAAACAAATTCTTTTTACTCAAAATCGCCAAATCAAAACATTTTTTTGGCAATATCTGAATATTGTAAGAGTTAAATAAATAAAATAAATTAAATGTTTTAAAACAAAAGAAAAAAGAATTATCATTTACGTTTATAATAATAATAATTCATTTTATACTATTTTTAAATTGAATTATTTATGTTCTTCAAAGCGCTTAAAACACAATAAAATCAATCGATCGGTAATTGAAATGTGGGCGAAACCAGTTCGCAGAACATCAGCATAAAGTGGTTTTAAAAATAGTTTACAAAAAAAGGCTGTGCGCAGTTTTTGTCAACTGGCTGCGAGTTCAATAAAAAGACAACAGACGGCGGGCGGTTGGAGGCGTTCGAATGGTGTCGAGTGGCTTGCAACGTGGTGGGGCAGGCGGAGTGTGGGCGCTTGTGCAACGAGTGGCAACAATTTAAAAAACGAACGCTGCTCTTGTTGTTGTTGTTGTTGTTGTTGTTGCTGCTGCTGCTGTTTGTTGCAAACGTTTTTGGCACTTTTGGTTTGTGGCCAATTTCGAGCAGCGTGCGGCTGTGGGCGTGGTCAAGGGTCTGCCGCAGGCGCCGTGCAAACATGTGGCAATTGTCTGCGGTTGCGAGAGTTAAAAACTTTGAACACACCGCCCCGGTTAATGGCCGCCTCTGCTCCTCGAATACCCCACGGCCGTATTTAATGTATGCAACATTTTGTTCTCTTTATTTTGATTTTCGTTACATTTATATTTGGACTCCTTTTTGGCTGTCATTGTTTGGGTGCGCGCGCGCTCTTTGATTTATATTTAATTCAATTTTTATTGTGCTTAAAAAATTTATAAATTATTGCATAACAAACGACGCCAGCGGGTTAAGGGTCGCCTTCATAAATTGGCAAACGCCTCGCTGCGTTTGACAGCAGCCAATGCAAATTGTGGTCATGGGACCCGGACACCAGCCAACTGCGGTCGCCCGCACCGCTCGCCCCAAAGGGCTGCCGCACTACGTGCCGCTACGTGTCGCTGCTTGCCACAAGATGTTGACAAAGGCAATGAACGTGGCACGCTGCCGTGATCCCAGCCAGGGCACACATGGTCAAGCCAACCAAATGCCATTGAGACAAAGACGTGAGATATCCACCCAATCCATGTCTCTCTCTATGTGTGTGTCTTTGTGTGTGTGTGTGTGTGTGTGTGTGCGTGTGTGTGTGCGTGTATGTGTGTGGGTCAAATGACGCGCGCGTGATATGACAACATCCGGTAAATAGGATTAGTTATAGTGCACACAGCCGGACGCTCGAACAACTTTGCGAGCAACAGCTGCGTGCGCCAAGCTGAAAAGTATGCAATAAAAAGTGCAAAACTTCTTCAACACAAAGTGCGTGCGTGCGTTAGTCTAGAAATGTGAGCGTGAGTGCGTGAGCGCGTCGTGCTCGAATTGGATTTAAGTGTTAAAATTGTGTTAAAGGACAAAATGAAAAAATAAAAGCTTAAGAGATTTAAGATTGATATTTAACGAGTGTAAAGCATAAGTGATAATACTAATAAGTATGAGTAATGAGTAATGAGCATAAAAGAGAATAAGAGGCCAAATCGAAAAGGACAGCTTTATTCTTTTCGGTCAGGTGCAAACAAATTTGATCAGAATCGAATTTATATATCATGGAGTACCTCTCTCTCTTTCTCATTTGAGATCTAATGTCTGGCTTCAAAACATCTTTTGCCCTTCAAATTCTTAAACCTGATTCAGCCTTATTGGCTGAACCTAACAAAATATTTCTACTTCATCTAATTATAAAAGACATATATAATAACTTTGATTTTATGAACTGAAGCTGTCCTATTAAATATTATTATGACGCAATTATCTTAATTGATAAAGGAATGCATGAATGTCTTTGCCAGACATTGAATCTTTGTCAGCCCCAAGACACAATTTTTTATACACCTGTTTTCTGTTTCTGTTTCTGTTTCTGTTTCTATTGTCACGTGGCCACCCCCAAGTGGGGCGCACGAGGCGCTTCCTTAGGTTCGCTTATATAAACATTTGTACTCTTTTTATTTATATATATTTGTACAGTCTTTTTTTTCGGTTTGCATAACCAAGTTGCGCTGCTTGAACGGCAAGCGTTGGACTTTTCCATTCATTAGGTAATGTGGCGCGGTTTTATGTCTTGGCCAGAAGCAGGCCCAGAGAAGCGTAAGTTATCACGCTGAGACCGCAAGATGGCAATACGGCCGAGCATGGCCGGCAACGTGGCTTGGTGGCAGCCCGGCAACCCGACAGATCCGAAACAGCCGGGCACCCGCATTCGCGGCCGGAAGGGCCGCCATGGCATTTAAGTCACGTAGCCATGTTGAGTAATGCGACACGTTGCCATTGATGGCCCGTTGACGATGAAGTGCAAGTTGGAAATAGAAATGAAAACGAGTCAAAGTCTCTTGTCTGTGGGTGTGACAGCATGTGGGTGTCTGGGTCTGTGTGCGCGCGTGTATGTGTGCGTGTTGCCATTGTGACAAGGACGCTAAAGTCAAGTGGCAGCCACGTGATGGCTGCTGCGGGCGCCACTTTCGACATCTACTGCTGCCTGTGCTCCGTTCGCGGTGCGGATAGCTCGAACATTTGTTTACTTTTGATTTTGCGCATTGATTAGCGCCGTCAGCTGCCGCCTGCCACAAAGTTTGCATATTTATTATGCACTCGATGCTCAAACATTGCGGCCGCTGCGGTCTCATTACCAACTAAAAACTTGGCTAAAAGCACAAAACCAGCTGAAAAATGAACCAACACTGGCGCCAGGTGTAGATTGCCGTCCCTGCTGCTGGTGTCGATTGCGGATGCTGCTGCTGACGTCAACAAAAGCGGCTGCTGTTGTTGCTGCTCTGTCGTTGGCAGTTGCTGCTGCAGGCAAGTTTTGCATCAATAACTACGCATTTTTATTGCAGTGTAACAGCGGGTAGTCGAGCAGCGGGAACAATGCTGCATACAACAAGTGCAGCCACAGTCAAGTGGATACTCTAATCAACAGGCTTCCAGAAAACTCTTTGCAGCGCATGGGGCCGGGGTGGGCTGGTCTTTCACAGGTGCGTAAATGGAAACTTGCATAGTTCCATGGCTGTTGTTGCCAACAAGTTTTTGAGTATTTTAACTATTTGATGAGCTTTACAACTGAATCAGCTAAGTCATCAGCCACCGCACGTTTACGCTACACTTTCTTAGTTGCATAAGATGAATCAACTGCTGATCCTTTGAAACTTTCAGCTGAGACCTTAGCGAATTAACTTGTCGGTTTTGCAACACTTTATTCGAGTGTTTCAACCGTTGCCACAGACCTATTCATGCTGATGACGTGCTTATCAGCTGACTGCCAGGATACCAGACTTCCGGCCTTAGAAGCTGCACCAGCGTGCGCACATTGAACTGTGTGTGTAAGGTGGCTAGTTCAAAATAATGAACGGATGTATTTAATTAAATAAAATTTCATATTCTTATTCATATTCACATTCATATTAACATTCACATTCCCATATTCATATTCATATTCATATTCATATTCATATTCATATTCAGTATACACCATACACTTTTCTAACACTTCATTGTAGTGTTTGAAGAGCTCAGACAGGCTGCTGTTGCGCTTATCAGCTGACTGCCAGCCTCTAGCAAACTTAAACAATAGATGAATGTGTTTCATCGAATTGCGAATATATTCATGAATGGTCTCAGCTTTTTGCTAATACATATTGTGCTTTCTTCAACCCGCTTTTTGAGAGGGGCGCAAAAAGCTGCAGTTGGACAACTTGCGGAGGCCGACAGCGGCGTTCAATTTGTAGACACGTGAGAATCTTATCACAGAGCACAGAACTGGAAAGCGGGAGAGTGGGAGGGACTGTGGTTGAGTGGGCGGGGAGCTGTCACGCTCAGAGATAAGCCGTGCACGTCTTCGACGTTGTCGCATTTGTCGTCATCAGCTACTGCTTGGCGGGCGCACACGTACGGCGTATAAATAACATTTCGATTTGCCGTATGACAAACCGAGCCAAATGCCACAAATTATGCACCCCCCATTCCCGTTCTGAGCTCCACACCCCAATTCGCCAAAGGGCCACACAAAAGGCAAAACATAAAAGGAATGTAAATCGAGGCACTTGACATTGCGCATACGACGCGTGCGCCCCACAGCCTTCGCATAGTTTTAAATGCCGTCTAGCATTTGACTTTGGACTTGAGCAGTAGAAGAAGGGCTTTGGCGCAGGGCCAAGAGATTGACAAGGTTCTGTGAATACTGTGTCTTCAAGTACACCATTAGTGGCACCCAGAACCAATAACAGTTACCGTAAGTAGCAGCTACTAACTGTAGTTGCAATTGCTGAAATGGCTCCTGATGAGCTCTTCAGCTGGCCCCCAACTCAAATATTAACATCAGTTCCGCTTATGCAATGCTGGCATTTCCAAGAGAAAATGCTGAGTGGGCAGCCAGTTAACAGATATATAAATATATTTGCATTATAAACTTCGGAATTACGAACTCCAAGCAGAGTCTATTTAGGAACCAGCCCAAGGTTCGGTTCGTCAACCTATCTTTCATATCAGTTTGTTAGGTTAGGTTCCCTTCAATGTTTAATTGATTATATATTATATATAATATATTATATTTATATAAGCCGAGGGCTCTAGCTAGAGTTCCGGCGCTTTTACAAATAGCTTTCTCTTTCGAGAACGCAACAGTTTTTTGTGCATCAAAGCAGGCGCCGCTTAAAATATGAACATATGCGTACAGATTTATATTACAGAACTCAGTATAGCTCGAGACGCAGCTCTCGGCACAACACAAAATCAATTTTAAATGAAAGAAAGTAAAAAGAATATTCCAAATTTCAAAATGAAGCACGCGAAAAAAAAGAAATCCTATTAAAATTTCATAAAAAATAAGCACACACATCCTCTCTCACACATACACGTAATTAGCCATTTGTTGCAGGTAAGTACCAAGAGAACATGCCTCTAGGATTTTTATAAACTGTTAACCTTTCTGCTTACAGTTTGCTCACAGGACTACCCGTGATGTAAGTAGCGCACATTTTTAATGTGACGTAATATTCTTAGCATCAGCTGCGGTCTCTTTAGGACACTCTAGTCGCTTGTTATGCTGATGATTCAATTTCTTGCCCCTACGAATATTCAAAAACTCAACGTAAACTCAAAGGCAAGTCGAGTGCTATGATTCATATGCCCAAACATGCTCAACAATAATAATTGTATTTGTAGACACAGAGACACAAATACAAGAAACTGAGAAATAACATATAATTCCATTTTCATGTTAGGATGGAATTCATATGCTTATTGTAATTGTCTTTTCCATGGTTACTACGAGCCGATCAGATAATGTGGTTTCTGGTAAGTACATGTCCAGAAAGCCAACGGCAAAAACTCTTAACCATATTCCCGCCGAGTTATATCCACAGATCGGCCTAGACATATACGAATGGAGACAAAAAAAACAGTCTTATTTTTGTGGCGCGTACATTTAATTACATTTCATACATTTCAAATAGTTCTACAATAGCTCGGGCAATCTTCAACGATTGGTATTATAATGCCATGACCAACTGGGCTAGACCAGGAATTCACTCTGGTAAGTGCATAGTTGATATTTGGGTCCAAACGCAAGACTAATGTCTGCTTTAATTCTTGCAGATACTCGGATGCACTCTAGATATATATAGTTCAACACATCTTGACTTCCATACACACTTATACCAAATATGCATATATGTATATATATATATATATATATGATATATATATGCATATTTATATACAATACAATTTTGTATAATTTATTTATGTTACTCAATATAACTCAGTCGTTTCTTCAATACACTATTGCTGGCCTTTGAAAAGGTTTTTGTGCATTTTTATTCAGAAATCCATTCAAGATATGGATAAAGTGCCGGGGGTGCGGGGGGAGGCGACTTGAGGGCCATTGAATTGAATTATTTGCTGTGTAACATTAACAAGGCAAGAAAATCAACGAGAATTTCAATTAAATGTCAACAACTCCTCGGCCTGACCTTCATTGTTGTCGCATAACGTACGAAATGGAACAATAAATTGAATATTGACTGTACGGGCAGATAGACGGCCAAATGACTTAAGAGCATTAGACGGAGGAGGATAGCAAAAGACAACAGCCACAACCAAAACCAAAATGAGAACGAGAACAAAATCGAATTCGAAAACGAAAACTAACAAAACAACTGTCACTAAATAAGCCAATGGTACCTAATGGAAATGTCAATCGCAAGATGTTTTATTGTGCCAGTGAAATGATTCCGGCTCGCATTGTTATCTAAGATACTTATACAATGGGTATGTGAATGCAGAATGAAGGCCAAGCCGGATCGATATGGCTGGCAAATGTGTTATGCAAAAGAAACGATTTTTTTTTCTTTAACTTGAAGCCAAATTTAACATGCATGTCGCATAAGTACGTACTTTTGAGTGGCAGCACAAGGCTAGCTCGAGCTCTGTTCTCATAATCAAAACTGAGCAAAGCTTAAATACTTAAATCTTAAAGGCCTTAACAAATTACCATTTAGGCAAGAGGCTTGGCAAGCTTAAGACTAGGCTGCAAGCCGGCATTTGACATTGCCATAAAGCGAACCTATGGCAAACAAGACTTCGAGCCAAAACATGATGAAGAACCAGACTCCAGGGTCGCACCTCAGGGCGGGGCATCGAATCGAGCCTTGGTTTAGGCCAAGGAGCATGGTACAAATCATATATGCCCTTTCTCTCTTCGGCTACAGAGTATAGTAAAATTACACAGAAAAGTAGATACTCTTGGCTTTGATTATGATTCTGAAACTATGTTAAATGAAGCTTGATGAGCACTTTCCATAAGAATAATGCCACTGTACTGAAACTAGCTGCATGCCAATGACACTGACAAGGGAAAGGGAATGTGCCCGGGTAATGGGTTATAGGTATTAAGAGTATATGGGTATGGGACCTTATGGCATTCCATTACCTTGTCGCAACTGGGACAAGCTCGTAAGCTACTTGGAAAATGGGTTGCATAGTTTAAGGCGGCGCCTGGGACAGGGACAGGGACAGAGGCAGAGCAGGAGTCAAGAATTGTGGCATGGCGCTGGAGCAGGAAGCAAGGACCAGGGACCAGAGAGCAAGTAGCTGCCGGCATAGAAGCTATCAACTATAGTCGAGGAAATTACTTTTAACATTTCGAATGCTGGCTGCCAGTTGGTAGCGGCCGCCGGGTGCAGAGGGCAGACAGAAGACGGTAGCCGACTTGAAAGTATATATTTATATATTTAAAAAAAAAAAAAGAAGAAAAAAGTGAGCAGTCAGCAGTCAGGGACAGCCATGGAGGGTCTGGCTTGGAGACGAGCAGTAAAGTAAAGCAAATGAAAAACAGGAAAATTATTTGATTTTTATGCATTTCACTTAAGCAGCAAAGAGGGCAACCGGGACACGAGCGGCGGCGAGGCGCACTGGGCGCCGTGGATGAGCAGAGGCTGCAGCAGCAGCAGCCGAAGTAGGAGCTGCATTTTGAGCCGGAGTCGAAGGCGGAGGCGGAGTCGGAGTCGGAGTCTGGGCGTCGCGCTGTCTGGCAACTTGCTTGCATTATAGATGAAGTTCCGTGCGATAAATAAAGCAAATAAATGCAATCAGGAATAATAATTCGAGCAGCAGTCAAATAACTTGATTTCCCATAACGTTCAGCGCCTGCGACGCATAAATAAAATTTTCAGCGTTAAGCCAATACTGTCAAGGAATAAGCCCTACAAAAATAAAAGAAGAAGACAAGTAAAGCGAGGAAGGAAAAAAAATGTACGAGAAACTATTGAAGGGTTTGGGCTGTTGGAGCCTCATGCGCTCGGATCGTAAATAAACCCAAAGCCTATCCTTAACGCCCCGAAAATTATACAACACTAGCGGCCACAAAGCACGCAACAAACACGATAAGCTCTACCCTAGTCCTACCCTGTAAAAGTATGCAAGCGCAACAGACATGTTAACTTCTTAAAAAAGAAAACATAAAAGGTATAACATTTCTGGTACAGATAATCCTTTGGAGAATAAATCGCAAAACTGCGCTTTCAAAATATCTTTATTTTACCCTTAAATAACCGAAGAATAACATCAATTTTAAAAATATACTTAATCCTGCTGAAAGCTTTTATGGGCTTTCAAAAGTTTTTTATTTACACCAATAAATTAATGAAATTAAAGCGAGCATAGCATCAATTATATTAATCCCATTGAAAGCTTTAAAGTGCTTTTAAAGCTCGTTGCATTAAACGCATGATATATGTCAATATCAATTGATTTCCACACTCAATTGCAATGGCAATTTATTAATGTTCGATTGACACTAACAACAAATGTCAATGTAAATAAATTAATTTATTGCTCACAAATGTTTATCTTTTATTTACAACAACTTGTGTAGCATAACCACAACTGTCCCGTGGGCATAGGGTATTGCAGCGCAAAAACTTTTCGGCTTATGCCGCAAGCCAAGAGATTCCAGTTCACGTTGCCCTGCCCGATCCCCGATCCCCGATGCTCTATGCTGCCATCACTCGCCGGCTGGCAAAACTTAATTATGCATGGTTAACACGAAAACTCAATAAATTTTCAAATAAATTCACAGGAAAACGTCCAGTGTGTGTGTGTGTGTGTGTGTGTGTGTGTGTGTGATTGTGTGTAAGTATTGGAGTGCGGTCTATGTAAATTTTATTTGCTAAAGGATTTTTCATGAAGTTTCCTGCCTCTGTCGCTGCCGTTGCCGCTGCTGTTGCATTTAGATTTATTTGCGACGTGTGTGTTATGTAAAACCTATTAGAGCGCCACCCAAGTCCAGGCACAGGCCCAAGCACAGCTCCAGGCAGAGGCAGCGGCTGAGGCAGAGGCGACGTCGGCGGCGCAGGCTCAAACCCAGGCAACAGGCAGAGCAGAGCTCACGTGTGCCACAGCCGGCCATTCAATTTGGCCCGGGGCGCTCAACTGTTGCACAAGAACTGCCTCAGCCAGAAACGAGAGTGCGGCAGAAGCCGAGGCCAAAGTCAAAAGCACAGCCACAGCCAGAGCCACAGCCAGGAGCTGAACCAGGCAGCCAGGCTGCAGCCATGGCTCCGGGCACCTGGCAACTAATCGCCTGTTGAAATGGCTCACACAGCCGCCAAAGTAAGGCAAATTTATTGAGTTCTCATATTGAGCAACGTTATAAGAATAATGCAGCAAACAAAGCCGCCCCGACAACAACATCAGCAGCAAACCAAATGAAACCGAACCAAGTAATGGAGCTGAAGCTGGCGGTAAAGCTGGCGGCGGAGGTGAAGTTAGAGCCGGCGCAGAAGAGAAGGAGGTGTACGTGGAGTTGGGCTTGGAGCTTGGAGCTGGAGTGCGCTACAACTGGCCCAATGCTGAGCGTATTTGCCTGCAATGGAAGGGACGTTAACACGATATTGTGAATGCACAATTATTATTACATAATAATATTGAAATATTAAATGTAATTTAATTAAATATTAGACAAGAAAAGCACGCAATTCGATATTCCAAGAATTTCCTCTTAATAGGAATAATGACTTATTTGGCAACAGCAGGATTGATTTCCATGCTGTCAAACCGATTTGAATGCAGAATTTCAATTTATTTTTACCATTTACTATTAATATATTTGTTAAATTAAATCAGTCAAATCAGTTATTTGAATTTTCAAGAAATTGAGTTAGTTCCAAGCCCTTTTCAATTTAATTTGTTTTGTTTGGCGCTTGAATAGAGGAAAGCATTCTAATCTTCACCAAGCGAAAGACGATGAAAAAAGAGTAGTAGTAGTTAAAATTTTCTGTAACTTATTAGAAGGCTTCAAACCTAAAATAAAAGTACGTTTGGCCCATAGACAACTATGGGCGCAAATCAAATATGGACCGCAACCTCTATATGAAAATATTTACGGCTAACAATATTCTCAGTAGAACACGCAAATTTATACTAATGAATGAAAAATTGAAAAATAGTAAAAAACTGGATTCAACAATGTGAAAACACAACCCAACGAACCAAATCCCAAATCAGGGATAAACGATAATATTTTGAGATTAGAGATTAGCTAGATCTATTCAGTAGTAATGTCAAAAAGCAAAGTTCTCACAGCTGTAAGCTAGATTCATGTGTTAGTTGGGCAACCTGGCAACCCTAGCGCTTCTCAATCGCTTTAATCTTAAACCAAACATTGCAGGTGATCTCAAGGTCGTTGTTAGCCTGTAAAAGGTTTATAGCGCCGGATACGCCACTCACACGACCAACGCAAGCAACTGTAAAATGTACGCCCACAAGCGTGCACACTCACACACTCACACACACACATAGGCACACGCACAACAGTAGAGGGGAGCTTCTAGACTCAAAATACTTTGCAAAAAGTAGCAGTAGCAAAAAGTGAAATGAAGCCGAAAAGCAAATAGAGCATAAATTACGCAAATCCAACACGACACTTTACAGCGCAGACTGCAACGCTAGCAGAGGCAGCAGCAGAAGCAGCGGCAGCGAGAGGACGTCGCGACAGCACAGCCGGACAGCTCAAGCGTTTGTGTGCGTGCTTAACACACATACACACACACACACACACACATGCTCGTGCAGTGGGAGTCAGAGAGACAACAAATAAGTTAAGTCAAAGTCAGAAGAGCAGACAAACATTGCGTGCGAAGGAGACGGGGCGGCTGGCGGGGAGGGGCAACATAATACTATGCTATCTCTGTCGCACGATGGCCACTGTCAGTGCAGTAAAAGTGTAGCATGCAATCAGGCGCCAAATGCTCAAGTGTCTCATTGTCAGCATGTTGCATGCAACACGCCGTCTACGCTGGCTTGTGCAGGCACCGACGGGGCAAGGGAAAATAAAGTAAAATGAACAGCAACAGCAGCAGCAGCAACAAAAATGTTAAAGCAAGTAAATAAACATTGTGTGCCATTATCAGGCACTGCCAGCAACAACAATCACAACAACAACAACAACACAAGGAACAACAACACCAGCAACAACTACACTAACAACAACAATCAACACACCAGGCAACATAATTTGCAGTTGCAACTGAGAACTTTTCAATGGCTTGAAGCTGAAAAAGCTGACAGTCCAGAGAGGGCAAAAATAACGCCGCACAGTGTCCCACAAGCATTCAACATTCACCCAAAAACAACTCCAGTTTTCATTAAGGATTGAGCACTGCACAAATTGTTGGGAATATATACTGGCAGTATATACACTGGGAATATATACATACTGGCAGAGCTTGCCAAAAGTACCTCGTGGCTTACATAAAATAAAGTGGCAACAGTAAAAAAGGCGACATAAAGATCTACATGTAAATAAAAATGTGTAAAAATACTTATGAAAATAAATGCGAACATAAATTGATAAACATGAATATTAACATTTAAGACTTCTAATGCTGACTTGGCAATTTTGTTCAATTGATCTGTCATTCTAGATTTTAGCCTGCCATGCAAAGCGACTTTGAGCCACTGTGCGATGTTGACTGCTGCCAGTAACGGCAATGTCCAATGCCTGGCACACAGCCGGATATGCCGTCGAACCTGATACTGTTCGGGTGTGTGAGTATGTGGCAAGTGAGTGTGAATAGGTGTGAGTGTGTGTGTGTGTGTGACTGTGGAAGAGTGTCTGTGTGTGTGTGGGAGTGTGAGTGTGTGTGCGTCTGTGTGCAGCTGCATGGTTGAACAGTCAATGGCGGTGCAGCCGAAAGACCGGAAGTGCAGCCGAGCAACAGCATTGCAAGTGTGCCGTGTGTGATTGGGTGTGTGCGCGTGTGTGTAAGTGACTGTGTCTGTGTGTGCATGTGATTCAGCTAAACAAAAGTGGCACAGCCAACAACGAGTTGGGGCGAAATGAAAAAAAAACTCACACAAGTTGACATAAAAATTGTACAAACTGAAAATGATTTGTGTGGCCCAGAGTCACCTACACCCAGGCAACAATTTTTTAAGCACACAGACACACACATACACACACTAACCAATACACACACAGACACTAACTAACACACGCTCAAAACAAATCAAATAAATCGCCTGCATTGACGCTTCAACGATTAGGAGATGAAATGACACATGCGACAGCGATTCTCATTTTTGCTACCCGGCCTTGCCCCCAGCCCCTGTCTACACACACCCCTCCCCTGCACTCTTGCTGTACTTCTCCATTGAGTCTATAACTGCATGACATAGTTTTCGGTTCAATGACCCGCTGCACCATCTGCAGTTGATGCCATTTGGTTGGAATCAATTCGATGATTTCCTTTCTGTGACTTAAAAAAAAAACATCCAACTAATTGAAAGCATTGCAAGATGCTGCCCGGAAATTATTATCAAATGCATTTTTCAATTTATGCATGTTTTTCAAACTAGCTTGTAATATTAAAAAGGCGCTTTCGACCAAATGAAATTGCCATTTTCTTCATCCAAAGTTGCCAAAAGCAAGCCTACTTTTAAACATGAAAAGAATTTCCAGGGTTAAGAAACCTAAACCTCAAACGAACCATATTTTTCTCACAGATGATTTGGATCAAAATGGTTCAAATTGATCATCGATTTCCACATAGAATAACAAATTCGACATAAATCGAAACATTAAAAAAAAAGGGAATATCATTAATGGTTTTGGTAAACATCGATAAATCGATTTCACAATTTCAAAAGAATATTTCAATTTGCATAATGCACAATATTATTGCCAAACTTAAAACAAATTTGAGTCTATGTACAATTAATAACAAGACATTAATTGTTTTAAAGAAAATATTGCGAATCCCAAACTAGGTTCATAAGTGTGGAAAATCAAGTTCATGAACCGAAACAAAGCTTACAACCGAGAACTTCGGTTCTTCGAAATTTGTTGTCAGGTTCACAGACAAATACATGCATATACAGTATGTTTGTACATTTGCTTATATATTTATATGTACTAGCTCCAGCTCTAGTAGCTCAAACTTTTCTTTTCATGGCCAATAAGTTTCAAACGGGCGCTGCATTAAGGTTAATAGAAGAGCAAAACTTGGCCAAATTGTAGAAGGTGTGCACACACTTACCCAGTTAGTTGACGCTATCCTTGGCGCTGCCTGGCCTCGGCTCGCATTGGCTGAGCGCCTAATTAGCAGCGAGTGAAAGTCACGTGAAATCTAGCCTTTGATTATGATGAGGTCGCACTGTTGGCGCTCTAATGCCAAACACTTTGGCCTAATGCGTACATGCTGCTGATCGTGCTGGAAGGTGGCGCGGTGGGTAGGGGGGCGTATGGGCTCAATCGAGTTGTTGGCACGGATATATCGAGGCATTGTTGCTATTATTAGTGCCAGGCCAAGGGGCTCAAACACAAACACACACACACACGCGCAACAGACAATTTCCGCTGCACAAATTGGCCAACTTGCCAGGCAGCCGCCACCTAGGCCAGTGCTGGGCTGCGGAGTTCTGGCCACCGCCGCTTTGGCCAATGTAATTAATACCAACATAATTATATTTGGATAACACAAACGTAATCAAGATTAATTGGGTAACAGCAGGTAGTTTGCATAATTAGAGCTCCTCTTGATGCTGCCGCTGCTTCAGCTGCAGCCCATCATCAGCCGGGAGCAGAGCTCGGCAGGCTGGCAGGCAGCGTCCATCGTGCACATCGTTAATCGTCCAGCACCCCCGATTCCTTCAACTGGCCACTGGCAATGGCAACAACGTTGACTGTTAACTGTCGTCGCTACGTTTTGGCCATGGCCAAAAACATAATTTGCAATTTCAAATGCGTCCGCTCACACACGCACTCTCCGACAGCTCGCACTCGGCTTCAGTGCTGTCAATTCAGCTATTTTCCAGCCAAAAGCGGCTCTTTGTGGTGTTCATCAGCCTATTTGACTTTGCGCCTGCCTGCAATGCTGGCTATTTTTAAGCCGATCTAGCCATTTTATCTTTACTGTGCGTTTTCACTGTATTCACTGGCTGTGTTTATCGTCTATCGTCTATCGACAGCGTTAACGTTTATCTCATCACTAGCTTTTGCACTAAAAAATGTGTGACCAACAACAATTTTGGATGCTTTGCTCCAGCTGCTTCAGGAGTAACTGCGCAAACGGGCGGCAGCTCTTGGCCTCGTTGTGTGCCAACATTGTCAGCTTTATCCTTGCTAATCAAATATATATATTTTTAGCCTTTTTGAGCACCGTTGCTAGCATCTTTTTAAGAGCCATTTGCCAACACTGCTCTCAGCTTTGGCTTTGCACTTTGGGCAGCATTATCATGGGCAGCTTCATCATCTCCAACGCTATGGTCGTTTTGCTTAACTTCATTTGAATACAAGTCCAGTTCCAGTTGCTGCTGCTGTTTTTGTTGTGGTGTTGCTGTTTTAGCTTTTGTTGCCTGGGCAACAGCTCACAAGCTGCTTGTTGCTGCCGCTGCTGCTGCTGCTGCATCCACCCAGCTTAATAAGAACGCCTAATGACCATTGCACTGAGCAACTTCCTAATGGACTGCCCGTCCTGTGTGTAGTTGGCCGAGCACAGTGTGATGCCATTTTAAGCAATGGGTCGCATTCCAATTTGTTTTACAAAGTCACATTTATTTTTTGGCCAATGAAGCCCAGAGTTTTTGGTCTAAACTCTATTTGACTTTCGGCATTACTGCGGCACAGTATGTAACAAAAATGTTAGCCAAAATTCGATTTTAAATGGAAACAAAAGGCTACGTAGAACTTATTTCAATTGTTTGGTTTCTTTTTTCAAATACATACATGTATGTATTGGCTTCGAGGCCCATTATAAGTAAATTAAGCCCCAGGCTAGCCGTAGGGCGTCATGGTAGCTATTGATTACTTAAAGAAGATAGCCATGACAGCTTTAAATTTTTATGAAGTTCGCTTGAAAGACTTTAAATAAGTTGATTAGATTAGTCGATTAGCCATTAATCAGTTACAAATATATTATGAATCAGGTGCTAATCGGTATAGAGACTGGTCACACTGTCTTAGACCAGAGCGTGCCGCGAAGCTATCGATAACACTACCGATATTCCTTTGTTATCTTGCTGTTAATCGAAATTTTCTATGTTCAAAAATAGTTGGAATTTCTGTTACTGTACATCTGTTACCTCAACTGATAAATAGTATATTAGAAAAATGTACAAAATTGTAACTCTCAACCCATGTTATTTGATTATATAAAGTTTGGATTGAGCACACGAATTGCTCTTATTTAATTAAAATCAATTTAGAAATGTATGTTTAATGTTCAAGAGTAAAAAACATGATTGCGAACTAGCTCGAGGAACTGAGATAACCAAAAAAGGTCAACTTATTTTACCTATTGTCGGATATGGGTATAGAAAGCTGGCCGGGTGCAATCTTTTCCGGCAGATGCTCCACCAACGGAGTGCGCCCGAAGAGCTCAAACTGATAGTTCAGGTAGTCGTACTCATAGAGTTCCTCAGGCGCCACATAATGAAAGGCCACCGGATAGTTAGAGAGGCAGTCCATGCACTGAAGAAGGAAGGCCGATTGGACAATTGAAGTAGGCTATGTTTTGCACTTACCGCTCGCGGATTGTAATAGGCGTATTTGAACAGCCAGAAGTCCATGCCATTGTATTTGGAGAGAAGTTGCGAGTAGGGCGCCAGCGGATAGAAGCGATTGCGCAGCTTTGAGTCGCGCGAATCGCCCGCGGGCACGCCCAAGTGAAAGAGGCAAGCGCCCGCCTCCACATCCTCGGCATGATCGTCCTCCTGCCGGCACTTGCTGCTGTCATTCAGGCCGTGCACAAATAAACGCAGCGCCTCACGGCTGAGCACATAGCCGCTGCCCCCAGACATGTACGACTGTGCAGGAACGAAAAAGAAAGAGACAGAGTGATGATTGGAGAAAGAGAAATCTATTGATGAAATAAATTCTAGAGCTCATTTGGTACTTACTGCATTCTTTGCCTGGCTGCTGAAAAGCTTGTAGTTGAACCCAAAGTGAATGGGCATGTCCGGAGAGTAAGGATAAAGCATGTGGCGCAGATTCTCCACAAATACATATCTGCAAATGTAGTTAACATCAGTTAACAAGTTTAAACAAACAACATAGTAGCAATTTTATATAAGCAACTAAAGTGGTAAGCCCAGAGAGAGAGAAAGAGAGAAGAGGTTAAGAGGTTAAGAAAGCGAGAGAGAGAGAAAGGAATAAGCTAACACCGACAACCTGATCGGTTCAGCTAATTGGTTTAGCAAGTGGTTCGCTTATGTTTAATTTACTGTACTCCTTTACTAGTTCACCTACGTGTCATCGTCGGCCTTCATGAACCAATCCGCCTCGTCCAGTTTGTTCTCGTAGATGAAGGTGAATGCCTCCTTTGTCTTGCCCCAGAGAACCTCGTACTTGTCCGGCTTGGTTAGCACAATCGTCTCCAGCTCATCATCTGGCTCCGAGGTCATGAAGTAGATTTTATTGCATCTTTTGCCCCAAGTGCGTTGTATATGAACCGCCCGAGTTTTGTGATACTTGGGCGTGGTTAGCACCCAGCAGAGCACACGCACCTCCTTCTCCAGCTTCAATGCCAGCGGCTCGCCGGATATTTTTGGCTCCAGATCACTATCCGCACCCATTGCACTGAGCATCATGACATCCCAGTAGGCGTAAAGCAATGTCAGGGAGCTGCCGCAGATGAGAAGAAACATCAAAAGATGTCGCCGTGACAGGCGATAGACACTGGGCCGAGCGCCCCCCAGGAACACATGCAGCTCATCGCGTTTCTTTGCCGTAGATCCCACCACAGAGACCAGCCGGTCATGCAGCTGATCTTCCAGTATGATCTTGTGCTCGGACATCTTGGCACTGCCCCTCAGTTCTGGCGTGTAGCTGGCTTCGTGCTGGCACCACCATTAACCAACTGATAGAGTTTCCTACTGAAGTGGCATCTTATCTGTGACAAGTCGGGCATGTTCGACACACCCATTAATGAATATTGAACCAGGGCAACTAGCTAAGAGAAGGCTGATAAAAGTAACAGACCAATTTTTCATATCTTCTCCAAGCAGTTGCAGTCATTGACTCAAAAACTGTTACCACAGAGCAATAACTTAGAAACTGTGACTATCAAATAGTAATAGAAATTACCCGGCGTTGCCTGCGTGCAATGATCAATATTGAAGCGCCTGTAAAAACTACAGCTAAATTTGAACCAGCAACTTTTCGCTTGTTAATGTAAATCAGACAAACGTTGTCCAACGTATTCCTCCACTTTGACGTAGAACTCTCGAAAAGGTCGCCTTAGTGCTCAGATTCGAGCAAAAAAAGAGAAGGGAAGTCGCCCAGTGTGAAAGGTTATTGCTCTGGCGCAAGCATATGCTAATCCTGTCCAGCAGCTGTCGCCGGGGCTCTTGTTGACATTTGCCATGCAAACCGCTCGACAATCGTAGAAATTTGTTTAAATTTGAAGGCAGCGACAATTTATCAAAACGCCATGGGCCATGGGCAATGGCGTTCGGCAATAAGGCAGCGCCCCAAAAAACAAAGGACAAACATACCGAAACAGTTGAGAGAAACTTTCAATTAATCATGAGCGACATGTGGTCCTCTCCGGGCAGACCGCCGAGCGCGAGAATAATTATACGAGCGTAGCGTATACGCCCCCTTAGCCAACCAATGTGGGGCGTTAAGGCTACAGCCCGCAAGCGCTTGCTGCTTGGATCCCGGCTAGGCGGGCGGTAGGTGGAAGGAGAGGGGCAGCGTGCGCAAACAAATAGCTGCCATAATAGCGTCGAAGCGGCCACCCGGACACACACACACACACACACACACACGCACACATCCTGACAGTGGCCAAGGCACCGGGCTCCAGCGCTGGGCAAACAAATTCGCATTAATAAAATAAAATTCACTAAAAATAAATACACACACACACACACACACACACAAATGCTAGTGCCGTAGTGTAAAACTATTTGGCATTGTGGGCGTTGGCGTGGGCGTGGCCGTTCGGCTGTCTTCCGGCACGCAGTGATTGTAGCAGTTGGACGTCTGCTATACAAAGAAAAGCTAATAAAAATGTTATTTCACTCTACTTTTTTTCCTCCTTTTTTTTTGCATACCCTATGCCCATGAAGTGCATGCAAGGGGGCATATTACGCTAGAAGTACGTGTGTGGGATCTAAGCCTTAGACCAAAAACAGTTGCTCAAGAAAAAACAGTCGAAACGAAATGCAAACGGAATTCGCCCCATTTTGTACCTCCTTCCTTATAAACAGAAATATTGCCATAAAAGCCCAACAGCTCTGTTTACAGGGTATCTTTACGTGAAGAGCACTTGTTCACTTCTATTATTTGAAAATTAGTTTTGCCAGTGCACACATTGAATGAATGCAAATATACGGGTCAATCTGATGTAAAAAAGGGCAGGGAGTGAGTAAAAAGGTGGGCGGTTAGGGGATTGGGGGGTTGGAAGGGTTGTGTGCATGATGTGAGAGCGCAAATACCGTGTGATAAATGATTTAGCCAATCGGTCTGGGCCATGTACGCAATTTAATCAATTTCTGTTATAAATTCGCTTTTAAATGGTCTAAATTAAAATGTTGGGTTACAATCTGGAAAAAAAAGGCTAAACTATTTCTGCGAGCGTGTAAAAAACATGTTTTCGCTATTCTACACCTTTGTAGCTTAACTAAAATGTATTTGACCCAGCATTACATTTAACAATATGTTATTTGGATAGTTGTCAGATTTAACAATTATTCTATTAAGGTTCTGATATAATCCGATCAGTTAGTATTCTTTTTAAATTTCTTCTTCTGAAGCTCTTTTAATAACAGATTTCATAGTTACCAAATAATTTGTGACCATTCACATTTTCTTTTCAAATCATGCTTCGTTCACATTTCTTATCACATATCTACCTGGCTTCTTATCAGACTATTGTGACCGTTTCTTCAAACATTGCTCACAGTCGAACACGTCATAAAAAGTATCTCATGCCGTCGAACCCTTCGCTATTCAGCTTTTAACTGAAGTGAAGTCGCTTCATTGCAACCAACCGGCTCCATTGTTGCAGCTGGCATCCTCTCGATCTACGGTAAAAACCCGACCCGAAACAAGCGACCGACTGGGACTGCACTGAGATATCATAAAAATAAACCAAAGTCAAATGTGTACCAGCAGATTTTTGCAATAATGTTAGCTTTTGGATTTTACAAGCGCGCAGCATCAAGCGGCATTTGTCTTTTTGTGGCCCGTCGCAACCCTGATTACCCCACAGCACCCCTTTGACCCCCTGGTTCAGGTGGCGCTGCGATTGCAATTGTTGCATTAGAGATGAGCGCGTGATAAATATATGTATATCTTTATACATACATATATCTTTATACATAGTAGAAGATGGTTACTATAAATATGCATGAAAATATTCCTACCAATGTTGCAAAACTATCCACACTGATCATTTTCACGATACTTTCGATAGTTTTATGAAATCTAAATTTTTGACTGAATCGATAGTTTCGTTATTATGAAATAAGCTCGTTGATGAAAGGTGAACCAAGAATTTAGACAAAGGTAAAAACAACCTAAAAACGTTATACCCCGTACTATGTTTTTATATTTATTGCAGGGATCATAGCTGTTATGAGTATAAAACATTAAATAACGCACTTCAATAATTATAACACATTTGAGTAGGCTACTATATATAAAATGGCGTTCACTAATACACGATGTTTGCGCATCTCTAGCAGACACATATTAACACACACACACACACTGTGAGACATGAAACGTGCAAACATTTGCCATATTTTTGTAATCAAAGTAAACAATCCATTTAACCAAACACAGTCAGCACACACACACACACACACACATTCACAGACGCGCACACATGCACACTCTGGACAGCACATATAGATGTGTATGTATGCATGTATAACTGCTGCCAGGCCTGGCAAGCTGGCAGCTGTTGCTGTCCAAACGTGGCATCTTTGGCAATTTTGCTTCATTTTCGATTTGGCCCGCGACCATGAAGCGCCCTCTGGCGGCCAAAGACATGAGCAGGACCGCCGCCGTTTGTTGTTATTGTCACTTGTTGTGTGGCGCTGCTGGTGTAGAGAGAGTGGGAGAGAGCGAACGAGCGAGTGAGTGAGTAAGTGAGTGTGGCCAACCCAGGAGCCGGCACAGTCACTCATAATAATATTGTGCAGCCGGGCCGGCAGAGGGCGCCACGTGGGGCGTGACGTCTTTGACTCGTTTTTTATGCAAACAGCATTTGAATTTGAAATTTGAAAACGCCAGCGGTACAATGCGGCTTGGCAGTTGCAAGAGGTCAACCGTGGCAACAGTGGCTGCAACTAGAAATAAACCATCCACCCAACAAACCAACCACCCACCCACCTCCGCTCCACCGTCAAGCTGCGGCATTGCATACTTTTCAGCGCCATGCGGCAACCTTTAGCACTGATATGACAACACTCCATGGCATCTGTGTCCATTGGCATTTTGTTTGTAAACATGCCTCATGTGTGTGTGTGTGTGTGTGTGTGTGTGTGTGGGTGTGGGTCTTGGCTTGTGTGTATGCGTGCAAATAGTTTTTACTGTCGGCACAGCCACAAACCCAAATGCAGCCGTAAGGCAATAAAAGCAACGCGCCAACTTTGTTATTATGTTTTTATACCGCCAACAAACACACAAAAAAACTAACACACACACACACACACACACACACACTCACACACAGCATTTCTTTGCATAGTTTTTATGTGCTGGTAGCAGCAACTGACACACCTGTTCCGTCCCGTCGCTCCCTCCCCACCCAACCCCTGCGGCTCTGTTCATTTGCATTTGTATTTTTAGTTGTGTTTGCCCCATCCCCCCTCCTCCTTTAACATACCATGCCTGACTTTTATGAATTTTGGTTGGTTTTCTACATTACAAAATGTGAATGTGTTGACATGTTATGATTTTGATTTTAATTCAGCACCAGCAGCAGGCCGGGGGTGGGTGGGGTGTGCCTCACTCGCAGGGCAGCTGCATGGCCATTCGGGCCAGTCGGTCTGGCCAAATTCCAGGTTGGCCATATACACGTGTGCCGTGCTGTAGCAGGGAGCTGCGATTTGTGACTTTTGCACAAAATTGGATTGTAATAAGACAACAAAGCGAAGCTCAACAAAGGCGAAAGCATTTCCAAAGAATTCAATTAAATTGTCATTTTGGATAAACCCAAACACAAGAAGCAACAAACGTTCGATTATTTGGGGAATGCCAAAATTGAAATACCCTGGCGGACGTGTGATAGGCTCATGTTGATAAACACAAAACAATATGCGCTTGTTTTTTCAAATTTTAAATCATTGCCTAAAATTGACAAAATTTTCATTTGGCTAAACATAAATGGAAACAAATCAAACATGTTTAAATTCTCAATTTCAGCTCGTTGTGAAAACTCATTAAAATAAATTTTCACTTATGCAGCAAATTGTTTGATTTACTTTGTTAAAATTCGAGCTCAGCTGCGTGGCCAAAATGCTCTGCACATGATTTTTACAATCACACTTTTGATACACGCTCACAAAGCGAAAGGGTTTGGAATATTGGATATAAATAAATACATATCGATATAAATATCTGGGCATACCCACTTCAGGTAAAGCGATTAGAATATATGGCTAGGCATGGCATGCACAGGATTTACGAGTAAGCATGTAAAGATCGATAATAGTTTGTCTAATCGTAAGAATCGATCGCTGTCATTGTAAAGATCGACAGTATTTTCTACAATCGTTACAATCGATAACTCTTAACACATTTTGGCCAGCCTAATGTAGTTATTGCAAAGATCGATTACTTTTTTTTACAATAGTTATAATCGATAGCTATCTTTATATATTTTGGCTAGTTTAAAGCTGTCCTTGTAAAGATTGATAATATTCTCCGATATCTCTTCATATCTCTTCCTGTTTAAAGCTGCTATCGAACTGTGAACGAGTATTACGCAGTCGCTGGCGCCCGACTGCAAGAGTTTTACTTGTTTTCTTTATTTTTCCCAATAATTATGCTTCCTTTTTATTTTCATTGGGTTCAACTTGTGGAAATTGCCGTTGGCCCTGGGCAAGAATCTGTAGCAATAACAACAGGACTTGGGCTTCGAATAAAATGACGCCAATGTCCTGTTTCAGTTCCTGTTCTTGTTCCCTGATGCTGCCCACTCTCCTTCTCCCTCCCACTCTCTCTCTCTCTCTCTCTCACTCTCTCACTCTCTCGCTCTCTGTCAAATACAATGTGTCACTTGGGTGTCAAATGGGAAAATAAATAAATAAGCTGCGAGGCTTGGTGTTAAGGAACTCACCATTTTGCCATTTCTCCTGTTATCCTTGCTGATGTTATTATCATTGTTATTATATTTTGTTGTAGTTGTTGTTGTTGTTGTTGTTGTTGTTGTTGTCACGCGACTGCAGCGGCGCGTTTTCAATAATAATCTCTTGTCTTGGGCATAAATGTCGCATTAAAATGTCACGCACTTGTGGCTTAATCACGCCTAAAGGCTAACGCCCACACCCTTGGCACGGGCCAGCCTCAGCCCGGGCCCAGCCGGGGACCTAGGCCTATCCAGGCCCATTCAGGCCCATTCAGGACATAACAGACAGGCGACATCACTTCAGAGTCAGCCTTTTCATGGCCCTACACATCCTTGGCGGTTATCCGCTTGGACCTCAGCTTGTAGTCGCCGCTGATGTCGAGGCCTGATCCACTTCAATGGATTCGCAGCGTCCCACTGCCAAGTGGGAGTCGGCGGCGTCTGCGGAGTGGGCGGTGCCGGTTGACGCTGCTTGTTTGCGGTTTTTATTATATTATGCTTGTGTCAAATGGGCTCAGCGCTGTCACATTCTCGACTGCTGCCAGCTCAGCGTCCTGTCAGCCAACGCTCAGTCGCCAGCTATGCCTGGGCCCCTTTATTCCGGCGCCAGTTGATACACATTGCCGGCATCTTAATGTCGAGTGCTTGGCTGTGGGCGATTGTGGCATGTAGACGCATGAAGAAACTGCGCGGTTGCAGCTACAACTGTCTCCCTCTGCGAACCCCCTCTCACCAACAGGTGGCGCCCCTTAGCCACGTCAAGAGTCCCGGCAAATTCAAGCCCAAACAGCAACCACTTGGCCAACAACAAGTGCCACAGCTGCCACAGCTCCCCAGCTCCACAGCCAGCTGCTGCTGCTGCTGCTCCTCTTACTGCTGCGGCTGTGGTTGCTTACGTTCAAGATCTCATTACTCTGTCATAAAAATTGTAACGCAGCTTAGGCGTGATGAAAATGTTACCAGACACAGCTTTACGGCTCTATTATTTGCAACTATAATTAATAAGTATTATGGCATTATTAAATATTAATATTAATACTATTGCGAAGCTTAAATTTTTTTGCTTAGTTAATCAAATTTAATTTAATTGATTGACTCAAAATGTTATAATATTTGAAGAGATATTTAAGTTACATTATCAAAACAAATATATTAAAATAATAATAATAATATATATCATTATTTATATATATATATTTATAATATATTATATTGCATATGTTAACTATTATTATAAAAACGTAAATCATATATTTTAATTTATGAATAATTCAAGAAGAACAAACTAGAAAATATTTGGATTAAGCCTACCTTAACTCATGTTAATACATATAATATGCATATATTCTACAGAGAACCAATAAGATAAAAACAAATAATAAAAAAAAAGAGTATCTTGTTTTCACCAAGAGCCCGTCTTTTTGCTACCAGCGTTCCACTGCAATTGGCAGTTGGATCTTGCAGTATTTTATATGTTAGGGCACGTTCCAGTGGTCAGGCCTTACTGCTGTGCCTTACTGCTCCTACTGCTCTTACTGCTCTTACTGCTGGCAGTAATTCCGCTCGACTCAGACCACGACTGGACTCCAGTTGCTGTTCTGCAGTCAACTGCTTTGGCCGCAATGAAATATCCAAATTTATTTGCTGAGCACAGCCAAAAGAGCCCCAAAAAAATAATATATATATCTAAAAGCCGCTAGATCTAGTCGAGCATGCTCGCTTAGCTGATACCCTGTAGGCAATTGTGTGCTCCTGAATGATTTCTGTGATAAGCAAAGGATAAAGTCATGTGCAACAGCTCACAAATTGTGCTAAGAATGTATATTCGGGCATAAATCATAAATTGAAGATGAAACTTGACTTGAAATTCTTTTGGAAATATTAGTTTAATTATAGCCAACTAAGCAAAGGCTTTGTGCACCGAAAAATATGGCCAGCAAATTGGCAGCTCAATTTCAAAACTGAAAATCAAATTCAATAAGCAGAAAGGCCTACACTGCGCACGCCGAAGATTGGATGCCCTTCCTGGCGTATGGCTTGGCAAGGTCAGAGAAATGCCTTAATCGGACCGATTGTTCCTACTGGAGGTATATTATATAGTAGTAAGACAGTATGTGGCTTTGCAGTTACGTTTGAAGAGTAATAACAAAAATAGTTGTTGGCAAAAATGCTTTCCGTTACAAAAAAAGGTTTGCTTAAAGTTTAAAAAAATATCGTTCATGTTTTACTGAGCCTCAGAAAAGCTCGAAAATATCAACTTGGGTAAGACAATCGAGAGAATGGAAAAACAGATTTTCAAAACAAGAACTTTCCTTTTGACCAGACGTTGTTGATGCGTTACACATTTGATGACAGAAATCGAATACCCTTTTGGCAAGGGCATAAGAAGCAAAGCCAATTGCAAAGTGAAGAGAAGAGAATCCTGGCGCTAAGAGTCCTTTGTGGTTTGCCCATCAGCAGCAAAAATTGAATTATAAGCCAACTGTCTTGGCCGGGCCATCATCATTGGGCCACCATCATATGCTCGTACTAGCCTGGTTTTTCGTCGGCTAACTTGATTACAAGTTGCAAATGTTTATTCAATTTGCATTCTCAATTAAATGCGGACTTTGTTTTGTGTCCCATAATTGCATTTGGGTCACGTCCGCTTCCAGGCTCTTGCTGTTGTTGTTGTTGTTATGCACAACTATTTGTCGCAGGATCAATTTACTTGGCCCGTATCCCAGCTGACCCTTTCATTTGATGGCACTTTTCGCAACGCCCACTTTGCAACTTCCTCTGCATAATTTGTAATTTTGCTTGGACTTTACTTACAGAGTCAGTAAATTGTGAATTGGAACTGTCTTTCAGATTTTGGCTTTGGCTTTGGCTTTGGCTTTGCCTTTGGCTATGGCTTTGGCTGATTGGCCAGCAAAAGTTTTGCCCGAGCGCAGTGTCGCCAAGGCGTTGCCATCATGTGCATGTGTCCTGCGCCTCCAGCAACAACGTCCTGTGGCCGATGAAAGGACACGTCAGATGCTCGGCTGATTACATTGGCTAACCACCGCCCCTGCCCTTGCCGCTGCTCCAGCCACGCGTCTTGGAGTCGCATGAAAACTTTACGTATGATTTGCTTGGAAAATTGCATTTTGCGGTTTTGCCAAAGCCCCCCAAAAAAAAAAACCTGAACACACAACGAAGTCCAACTCCCCAAGCGAGGGCGACACTCAGTTCCAAGTTCCTGCTCTGGCCCAGCTTCGAGTACATATTTGCACTTCTCAGCCGACATTATTAGCTGCACATGCCACATGCCACATCCGCCGCCGCCGCCGCCGCTTTTGATGTGCCATTTGCATCTAAATACCTTTTGGTTGGACCGCAAATTGTATTTGCCAATCAACCCAAATGACATTATATAGAAATAAGTAATGTATATAGTCATTGTCATCAATATTTCCAAAGATTTGTTCTTACAATAAGCAAAAAGTTATTAATTTTTTAAATACTTGTCAGATTTATTGAGATAGCAAACATATTAAATATATGCAACTTTTTTAGTTGTTGCTCTTGTTGTTATTGTTATTTTGGCTTTTGCTGCTGTTCTCAAAACTAAACACAATGCTAGTTAATTGTATTATTTTTAGCATATATATGTATACAGTAAATGTACATAGCTAATTATATTAGAGACAATAAAAAAAAAAACAAAAAAAAGACACTACGGCGGCAAAATCTTATCACATGACAGTTATGATATATATATATGTACATATATATATATAATCATATATATATGTATGTGTGTGTATGTATATGTGTGATGCATTATGCATAGATAATGCCTAGAGTATGCTTCTAAGTATTTGGTCACATTGTCAAAACCAAGGTAAAAATATAAAAAAACAAGTAAGAGGTTCTAGTCGGGAGCTCCCGACTAGGGGATACCCTGAACCCTCATATTCCTACACCAAATGCAGCGCGCGCTTATAGATAGAGAGTAGCGGGGAGGTGGCGATAGGTATAAAATGAAAGATAATCGATATATATATACTTTTCTAGAAGCTACATCTCAAGTTTGGTAACTCTAGGTCTTATTATTTACCAAAATTGCTTAAAAACAGAATATCGATATACATTTTTATCGATTACTTGGAAACGGGGCAAGTTATCGATTATCGGAAACAAACTCGATCTGCGTAGGACCTAGGAGCACCTACATCTAAAATTTCAAGTCTCTAGCTCTTATAGGTTCTGAGATCCTTGCGTTCATACATACGGACGGACGGACGGACGGACGGACGGACGGACGGACGGACGGACGGACGGACGGACGAGGACAGACAGACGGACATGGCTAGATCGACTCGGCTATTAATGCTGATCAAGAATATATATACTTTATGGGGTCGGAGATGCTTCCTTCTGCCTGTTACATACATTTGGATTTTGCACAAAAACATAATACCCCTTTTACCCATTTTTAATGGGTTCAGGGTATAAAAATATATATATATAAATCAAGAATATATCCACGAATTTTTGTATATTAATATATATATACTTAAGATGTGAGTTATGTGTGTGTGTGTGTGTGTGTGTGTTCACTGTACGGCATATATCATAATGTACATGCGTCTAGTTATTAGCATTAACTTAGTCTACTGTCTTTTTGGTAAGTATTTTGCTTGTTTGCTGAATTCGACTACAAAAAAATGTTCGGCTCTCGAACATTTAGTTTAACAATAAATAAACATTAAAATAAGCACAGAAAAAAAAAATGAATAAGGGATAATAATAAGGCAAAATTATTACAATAAATGATTGAAAATGTGTTTTAATATTAATTGATGGCGCTTTTCCTTTGCAGCGCACAATTTGTGTGATGTTTTCCTTGGAATTGTTGTCTGTTGCTTTGTTGTTGCACATCTCTCTCTCTCTCTCTCTCTCTCTCTCTCTCTCTCTGTCTATATATAAAGTTATTTTTATATATATATATATATATTCAACAGACAAGTCGCTCATTAGCAGGACGAAATATACGCTCATAGTTCTCAATTAGCACCTTGGCCAGCATATTCATTCGCCCGATATCGAAATTGATATCGTTCGCAGCCAGCAAGCAGGGTCCCCAGACAATGGCCAGGTTGGAGGCAGGCATCCGGTTCGAGCTGCTCGACGCTGCAACGCTGTGTGAAGGAAGACAAAAAGCAAAAGGCTTCATTAATGAAAATCAAAGTAATTATCTATTGCTTCTGTGGTTTAACGTATCAGCAAACTAATTGGATGATGCGCCTCGGCTGCTCTTATTATACATATATACACATCAATTAGACTATAAACAAATCAAATCATCTTTACCCGACTGCTGCCAAGGATTTAAAGCAGACATGCTGCTCCTTCTGGCCTCGGGGCAGCTGCTTACATTTTCGAAGCCTTGTGGCACAGACCGAGACAATGTCGATTTGTTCATGTAAATAACTTGTTAAATTAATAACCAAAATCTACAGAAATTATTGAATTTCTCATGTGGATTGTGAATTAACCATGCAGTTTCTTTTTTGATTGGCGAAATATGCAGCTTCTCGAGTTTATTGTTAATCTGTGTCGAATTGTTGCTACTCGAGTGCATTGTAAGTTTAACATGAAGTTTTAAGCTGATGCTGCGAGCTGCAGCGACGCATGTTCATTGTAAATCTAACATGCTGTTTCTTTAAGTTGCAGAGAAATGCCGTTACTCATGCTCGTTGTAACTTTAACATGAAATTTTATCGTAATTGCGGCTACTCGAGCTTATTGTGCATTTAACATGAAGTTTTATTAAATTGCTGATGGCTGTGGCTCATCATGTTCATTGTAAATGTAACATGAAGGTATATCAAAGCGCTGCGAACTGCAGCTACTCAAGTTTTTTAACAATCAAGTTGAGTAAAAGAAAAGCAATTTATGCTTATGATAACTATGCAACATTTCGTATGTTTGCCGTGCAGTTCTTTCTCTCTTTTTGTCTTATATTACCCCCGTTTTTTTGAGCATTCACAAAAGTTCTAACAACAGCTTTAAGCTGTTTTAAGCTCGCAGTTAAGCTGGGCACTCACTTGGTCAAATGCTTGATGAGGAACCGGAGCGTAGAACGGTTCGGTTCGGGCATCTCATCGAAGGCCAAACGCATCCGCTCAATGGCGGCATCGTCGGTGAGACACCGTCCCAGTCGCTCGTAGGCCTCCTGTGTGATCAGCGGGGCGGGCAGCTCGCGAAAGAACTGCTTATGGAGGCTGGTTAGCGTGTGTATGTCATCAGTCTGCAGGCAGCGTGGATCGTAGAGGTGGGTCAGCTTGCGCTTCAGCTCATCGACGAGCAGCTTGTTGCCGCTCGCTCGATAGATGCCATCCTGTTCAATGCAGTCGGCACGCTCGATGTGGGCGCAAACATCGACAACGAAACGCGGCACATACGGATGGTCCGACATGTTCAGCTCCAGGGCGTTCAGACGGGCCCCAAACAGCGGATACTTGGACTGTTCGTCCAAGCAGAGGCTATTCACTTGGCTGCGACGAGTGCGCGATTTCTTTTCGCTCTTGGGCGATCGATTGCTGCAAATGGGTGCGATTAGTTGGCTGATATATATATTTATATATTAAATATATGTTATAAGTGATACTCACAGTCGGAACACATTGCTGTTGACTGCAACTGCAGCATGCAACGTGGGGCAGCATTCCAATTGGCAACAACATGAAAAGGAAACAAATCGCAAAAGGAATTAGCATAAAATTGTGCTTTTGTGAACGCAGCTAAAAACTTGGCCTACATTCTGCAAAGCGTCTATCCATCTGTCTCGCTTACTCTCTCTCTCTCTCTCGCTCTCTCTCTCTCTCTCTCTCTCTCTCTCTCTCTTTCTCTTTGTCTATCTATCGCTCTCCCTCTCTCTCGCACTCGCTGACCACCCACAATGATAATTATTATACTATCAGCAAACAACTCGGTTAGCTACCTGAATATCTACTGGCTTTGGCGACTGCCATTCTACTGCTACTGCTACTGCGACTGCTGCTGCTACTGCGACTGCGATTTGTAGTTTTATATTATTTAACGCCTGTATTCGATACACCTTGTTTGGGCATGCGGGCGTTTTTGCATACGGAATCTCAGCGACTGGAATAGCAAAGCTGACAAAAAAAATAATAATAAATAATTCCCAACTTCCAAGATTCCCCGCAGTGAATCATTTTGTCACTCACTGTAATTCCCCTGCATACAATGGAGAAACAGAAACAAAAAAGTGAAACCCGCGAGACTTTCATTAACTAAAACAGACGCAGCTACAAATTAAAAGAGTTGGAGCGAGAGGGCGAAAGACAGAGAGAGAGAGGCATATGAAACCTGCCCTGCCCCCCGCCAACTCTGGGCTCCATTAGCCGAACAATTCAAGCCGCATTCCATGATTCGAATTCGCATTCGCATTTCCAAATTCCAATTCCATTCAAAGCTGTCTGTTTCTATATCTAAGCGTGTGTGTGTGTGTGTGTGTGTGTGTGGGCGCATGTGCCGCCTTTTAAGGCCAAGCTGTTCGTTACCAATTTGGTGGGGAAACTTGGACTTGGCATTTATCAACGGGGCAGACATCGGGGCGCCCTGCCACACCGAGCGAGCCACCACGTAGCAGAGGCGTCTGTCAGCTCGCTTTAAGCCCGATCCAAGGCGTTTGTTAACTAGTTGCATGTTTTGACCCACTAAGCCAGAGAATTGGCTGGCAACCAGTTAATTAAAGCACACACTTTAGTTGCATATGTCAGCTATATATATATATATAGCTCTAGTTCGGAATTTACCAATACTTCTTTCAATATACTATATATACATATATCCATATACCATACTTTCTGGCCCAATTCACACATTTTGGCCATAAGTAAAACTGCTTTCTGCCAGATTATATTAGAAATTGACCTTATTTTTAATAATATGTATAAAGCTATATAGGCAAATCCGAGGGAAACCCTGTAAAGATGTCCTTCTTATAACAGGACCGTTCAGTTAGGAATATTTTCTCTGGGCATGTTTATTGGAGCTTGTTTAATTGGCCATACTGAAGATCTGGTTAAGATGCGGAAAATAATTTTGTTGTTTAGGTCAAATTTAAGAAATTAATATTTGATTGACTTAAACGTTTTCATGGATGGATGTTCCAATTTCTGTGAGTCAGAAATATGTATTTATAAATATATCGAAAATGTTCTAACTTGATCTATATGGGGTATATGCAAATCTCTCCTCTCTCTCTCTCTCTCTCTCTACCTGTCCTTCACTATTTGTATCTCTCTCCATCTCTCTTTCTCTCTAATGCAAACGTTTTCATGGACAACTGGATGGATATGTCAACCGAAGTAAACTTGACCTGTTTAGGGTATATGATTATCCTCTTTCTCTCATCCTCTCCACCTATTCCTTTCCCTCTCTTACCTAGTCCGTCTCCCTCTTTCTCTCTCTCTCTCTCTCTCTCTCTCTTTTTAATTACTTAAGACTAGGGCATACTTTTTGATGATATAAATCTATAACAAGTTAGGGCTCAATGGAAGTTTTAAGGGTCCATTCAACAGATCTGCCAGTTCGTAGCTTTCAATATCCACTTAAATGCCGAACCCAAACAAGTTTTTAAATTCTATAAAGTGTGAACTTTACAAGACATAAGAAAGCGTCAGGTTATACAACAGTCAAAAGTTCAACAACAAGAAAGAACATTGTCAAATTGTTGTTCCCCAGTTAAAAAAAAATAGAAAATAAATAATTTTAACAATTGCAAATTGAGAGTTAAGAGCATTTAAGTAGAGCTAATCAAGAGTACTTTTTATCATAAATATTTAGTAATTAGTTATTACACTTACATTTCATGCGCATGCGATTCTTGATGGACTTCTTGTCATCCTCGCCGGGCAGATCGACAAGATTGCCAATGGAGGCGCTCTTGAAGCGCTGCAATATGGTCGTCTGCTGGGACTGCTGCACCTCGTTGTCCTCCTGGATTTGCTGGGCACGCAGAATATCAGTCACTGGCACAATCTGGAAGCACAAGACACGCAACACGCACATAAATATTTAAGCAAATACAAGTAAACGAGTAAACAGCTGTGGAAACTGATGCAAGATGCAATTACTATCAGATACGTAGCAGGGTGTGGGCGGATGGGGGGGTTGAGGGGGGCTGCGTGCTGTCTGACATGCGATTGAGATACAATTTGAGCAACGGCTGCAAATTAATTGCAGCTTTTCGTGCTGCTGTCGCCCTTCTCTGATTTTATATCTATATCTATGTCTATATCTATAAACATATATATTTAACTGATGCTTGATTTTTCTCAAGCTAAACTCGATTTACGTGTCTGCATTTTATTTTTCGTTGTTTTTTTATCAATTGTTTTTTGTTGTCGTCTCGCTCAACGCTCACCGTTGTTAGTCGACGCTTCGATTTGCCTTTGCCAGTCATTTGTTATCTGTCTTGCCTGCGCGCACGCCCCGGAAAACGCAAGAACAAAAAGAAATTGAAGCGAACAAGAAAAAGAAGAGACACACACACACACACACACAAGTTGATAAGAAATTGAATTCGATTTGCTGGAAAAGCAAAAGCGACGCGTGCAATGCCAAACGCAAACGGTTAATGTGCCCAAGATAACAAAATGTAGAAAAGTGTTCGAGCATTTCACGATTTTGTTGTATTTATCGTCGTATCTATAGCCGTAAGTTCTGTCCGATCCGATCCGTATCGCTGCCACTCTCCCACTCTCCCACTCTCCCGCTCTCCCGCTCTCCCACTCTCCCGGTCTTCCGTTCTCTCGGCTCGCCTGGCGCTTTTCATAAGTATTTTCTGATATTTCTTCGCACATTATACAACTCGTCTCTGCTCGCCCGCTGCCGGTGGCATAAACAAAGCGACACCACCGCAAAACCTGTAGACGGCCGTCGGCCGGCACGCAGCACAGCCCGGGGCAGCTGGCTAGAAACGATATCGAAATCTATATGCGTCCCGGCAGCCGCAACAGCAGCAGCAAAATCAGCTGTAAACACGAGCACCACAAACAGCTTGGTGGCAGCTTGAGTTACTTGCACCGGGCGCGGTGGCGTCTGTGCCAGTCGTCGTACGCACAACTAAATTTTGTTGCACACCCACACAGAGACACACAAGCACACAGACGTACTCAACATTAACGAGCTTGTTTAGCTAGACGAATAGATTTCGCATTCCAGGAACTTGGCCAAACAGCTGCTGTTCCGCTTGTGCCGCAGCCAAATGAAAATATCATTTTTATAGAGCAACTGGCACGATTCAACGATAACAAATACCTATAAATACGATATCAAAAGAGTACACCCTACAAAGCATGCATCAGTTTTCAACAGTTTCTGTCTATCTTTCTTAAGACAACTCGTTTAAAATATATATTAATTATAATATATATATAAGTGTAGGTGAAAGGTCGAGAATTCGGAAAAGCACATATCATATAGAAACAGGAAAGAACGCTGCGAAGACAGATAGATGGACCTTTTATACTTACTTACATACGATTTATGATACACTTTTTATAATATATGAGATATATATATAACATAACTCGATATCAATATTCAATATCTTGCTGAACGGAAAAGTGTTCTATAAAAAACTTACTTTTCCGAACGATCTTAGAGACAGCTTGAGCTAATATTGAAAGTTTTCCAAACGAAAACTATATGCAAGATTTTGCTCATATTTAAAGCACATAACACTCAGATACAACAAATAAGGCCAAGTTTTCTTGAAAAGAAAAGAATTACTTATACTAGAACAATACTATCTGAACCATACCAGCTATGGCAGCTATATGATAAAGTGATCCGATTCGGTCGATTCCGATATATATAGTGTCTACAACAGAAAGACCTGCCTATGCAAGGTTGCGTGACGTTAGCTTTAAGTCTGAAGGACTAGTTAACATAGAAGCGGATAAACAATCGACTGATCAAGAATATATATCCTATATATCTATTTGATAATTGCAGATATGCATCTGGTTCTAAATCTGTTTTATAGATATGAATAAATAGACAAACTTAATATGCTATGTTATTCCATAGTTATGTAGTTGCTCAGACTAAAGAATATCTCTAATGTGCCACTCAAGAATACATATATATATATATATATATATATATATCTTTATGTAGGGTACATGTACAGGGTGCACACGAAAAGGGGCCACAATCCGCTTGCAATTATGTTATTTAATCCCACTGTAACTATTCGTTTAAGTTGCGCTGTTTTTCTTATTCTCTTTGCAAACTCTAAATTAAACAATAAAAAGTGTTGTAGTCAAGTTTGCCCGACTAAGAGATACCCCGTAGCCAACTACGAATCACCTACATGTCTATTTATTGATTGTTACTCAATTTTAATATGCCAAAAACAAGCGTCAAAGTTTAACCAACAAATAAAATTAAAAAAATATAAAATAATAACAATCTGCGTATAGCCAGAATTAAAAATATCAATAATGTTATCGATTTCTTAAGTGGGAAAAGTTATCGAAAAAATTAAAAATATAAAACTACATAGGATATACGAGAAGCTCTTCAAATATTTCAAGACAGAGCAGAACAGATCTGATCAGCATTAGGATTGGCTTGTGGATGCGTTCCTCATGGCTGTTGCATACAGCCTCTATGCAACAATGTACCCCTTTCGAGCCATTTCATGGGTACAGGGTATAACAGCACTCGATTAAACTCTAATTTTATTTTGCTTAATTTGTTATTGTTGCTTTTGTTTGTTTGCGCATAAACAAAAAAGCAAATATTGCGTAGTTGCTGCTTTTGTTGTTGTGTTTGTTGTTGTTGTTGTTGTTGTTGTTGTTGCCGCTTTTGTTGTTGCTGTTGTCATTGTTTTTGCAATTAGTGAGGCGGCTGCCGCTGAGCCCGCTTTTGGGCATGTTTAGAATATGCGCGGCATTAGTTGCTGCTGCTTTTGGCCAACAGCTCGCAAATTTACAATTTCGCACAAATGTATCTCTGTCTGTATCCACATATTCATATGTATCTGCGTTTGCACTTGTATCTGTATCTGAATCTGTGCGGCAAACGAAAATAGAATTTTAAATGCGCTGCACGAACCATTTTTCCGCCCCTGTTATTGTTGTTATTTTTGCTTTGTTGAATTTATTTATTTTATTATTTTTTTTTCTTTTTCAATATTTAATTGATTCTGCCTTGGCATGTGGCAACATATGTAAGCCTGTATCTGTATCTGCACCCCTATCTGTAGCTGTATTTGTATCTGTATCTGTATTTGTATCTGTATCTGTATCTGTATCTGTATCTGTATCTGTATCTGTATCTGTATCTGTATCTGTATCTGTATCTGTATCTGTATCTGTATCTGTATCTGTATCTGTATCTGTATCTGTATCTGTATCTGTATCTGTATCTGTATCTGTATCTGTATCTGTATCTGTATCTGTATCTGTATCTGTATCTGTATCTGTATCTGTATCTGTATCTGTATCTGTATCTGTATCTGTATCTGTATCTGTATCTGTATCTGTATCTGTATCTGTATCTGTATCTGTATCTGTATCTGTATCTGTATCTGTATCTGTATCTGTATCTGTATCTGTATCTGTATCTGTATCTGTATCTGTATCTGTATCTGTATCTGTATCTGTATCTGTATCTGTATCTGTATCTGTATCTGTATCTGTATCTGTATCTGTATCTGTATCTGTATCTGTATCTGTATCTGTATCTGTATCTGTATCTGTATCTGTATCTGTATCTGTATCTGTATCTGTATCTGTATCTGTATCTGTATCTGTATCTGTATCTGTATCTGTATCTGTATCTGTATCTGTATCTGTATCTGTATCTGTATCTGTATCTGTATCTGTATCTGTATCTGTATCTGTATCTGTATCTGTATCTGTATCTGTATCTGTATCTGTATCTGTATCTGTATCTGTATCTGTATCTGTATCTGTATCTGTATCTGTATCTGTATCTGTATCTGTATCTGTATCTGTATCTGTATCTGTATCTGTATCTGTATCTGTATCTGTATCTGTATCTGTATCTGTATCTGTATCTGTATCTGTATCTGTATCTGTATCTGTATCTGTATCTGTATCTGTATCTGTATCTGTATCTGTATCTGTATCTGTATCTGTATCTGTATCTGTATCTGTATCTGTATCTGTATCTGTATCTGTATCTGTATCTGTATCTGTATCTGTATCTGTATCTGTATCTGTATCTGTATCTGTATCTGTATCTGTATCTGTATCTGTATCTGTATCTGTATCTGTATCTGTATCTGTATCTGTATCTGTATCTGTATCTGTATCTGTATCTGTATCTGTATCTGTATCTGATTCACAAGCAAAAACATAACTGAAAGTAAGAAACAAACCAAACAAAGGCGTTAGACTTTTTGTTTGACTGCGCGCATTGTTAAAGTATTATTTGCACATCTATTTTTTACAGACATATTGCTTTAAGCGTTGCGGTTATCAACCGTTCCCTCATAAGATGCCTCATGGACACCGTGTTAATGGAGCCAAGAGATTGTCTATAAGCCACATATCCAATTGTTACCAAGTGTCGAGCTCTGTGTTGACTTAACATTGCGTAGGCAAAGTCAATGCAACACAATAGCCAAACATCCGCTCGGCTCAATGATATTGCAGCTAACCTTAGCTATGTCTAAGCTCTATGCATACATCCATGAGATGATTTCAAAACACAGTCCGTTCAAATTGAAGCCAGGCCATGAGCACTCGCAACAAATACTCAGTCAGGGCCAAACTTATCAGCAGCGTGTCTTGTTTTTTGCTTTATGCAAACATAAATGAGGTTTAAAGAATTTAAATGCCCAATATATAATCCAATATATAGTAATAATATATAGCTAAGTGTTTTTTTTTCATTAAAGTCCTATTCTTATTGTTTCTAAACTTTTACAATTAATCGCATCTTTTTGATATACAATTAGTTCGTTTGTTTTAGACTTTGCTTTAAAAAAAAAGAAAGATAATTGCTCTAAGATAATTAGATATATGATATACATTTTCATATTCTAAAAAAAATGACTATTTTATTACATTTGTTTATTTATCTATCTATATACATCTATATTCCTATTCATCTACCTATTAGTCTGTCTATCTAGTTATCTATCTTTCATATAACTTTCTATCTATCTATTTATCTTTTATTAGCCTAGATTTGCTTTAAAATCTTATCAACAGAACAAACTCTATGATAAGTCATCTAGTATATTGAAGTATGTTTTAAAAAATAAGTAAAAAAAATTATGAAAGTATAAATTTATACATTTAGATAGTCGACAGCAGATTGTGGAGCCATGTGTAGAGCCATGGCTCCGATAATGTTGGGTACGTGACATTAGTTTAGCCATAAAAATAAAATAAGAGTTCAGCTTTTGAGAATTGCGATAAGCAATATTTGAAGCAATTCCCAAGCTCTGCTCGTAATATCCGGCCCTTTATTTATGGAACCCAAGGCCCGTTTTTTACGATAAAACTAACGAAAATTGAAAAAATGAAGAAATTGAGGGAAAATGCGCGCTGTCGATGGCTTTCAAGAGGCGCAGCCCACCTATAATTATGTAAAAGGTGAGCACAGAACAAACCCGGTCTCGAGCCCGAAGTCGAAGTCGAGGCGAGTTTACAAAAATATTTGACTAATGATTAACCAATTAAATGCTGATAAATACGCTGGCGATGACGAGGCCGGCGCGCTGCGTCGCGGAGGAGTGCGGTGAGGGGGGCGTGGAAGAGGCGGGCAGAAAATTAACGACAGCATAAAAATCAGAAACCGGTTCCCCAAAAGCTGCTGGCAAAAACCTAAAAACTTGCCGACTTGTGTATGCAAAAATAATTGTCGCTGATAGCAGAGCGGGGCGTAGGAGCGAGGGGAAGAGGTGTGTGTGTGTGTGGGGGGGGGGGGGGGGGGGGGGGGTGCAAGAAAGGAAGGGAACGATATGTGAATCAACTTTTGGGGTACCAAGTCTTTCAACCAAATTCCATAGAATTTCTCATGCAGCGGCAAATGCACCAAATGCAAAAGGGAAATAATAAAAAAAAAACAACAACAACAACAATAACAAATAAAATGCAAAGAAAAACGTGAGAGGCAAATAAATAAAAATACATTATGCAAAAGGAAAAAAAAAAACAAAATGAAATAAAAAACAAAAAAAGTCAAAATAAAAACAACAACAACAGCATATGATATAAACAAAGCGCAATAAAATTACGACTAACGCGAACAGCGCAAGAACTTTCAAGTCGCCGACAAGAATACACTATCCCACAAAAACTTAAAATCTTAAGAAGTATAGATAATAAGATTACCTTACATTAACTTGGTTTTTGTTTGAACCGACAATTATGTACATATCTATGATTTTCAAATATTTTTTAGTGTAAGTCGACTCTTATACAAAACCTATTAGAAAAAAATTCAAATTAATTCATAGTCCGGAAGCATTAAAAGCTTGGACTTAACTTACTTTATTTGGCCATTGTCAATCTTGGTTTAGAGCGCAACTTCAATATAAAAATATTTGGAACTTGAAATATTTTCAGTAGAACGGGCCTCAAAAATACACCTAATTCTGTTTTTGCACGGTTTGAAAATAAAACATTTTTAAATTGTTTTACACAATTTTAAACCATTAAGCATGATTTTAAATCTCTTGGGTTTAATTTTTTTTTTTGTCAAATTTAATTTTTGTGAAATTTATTCATATCACAAATTATTGTGAATTCCCTTTTTGTGCATACAAGCAAATTTACTTGTGTGTTAATATTTTGTGAACTATAAATGCAATCAAAAGTGTTTGGTAAAAAAAAAGGTTTTAGAGTCGAATTTGTTTTTCCAACAGTACATTGAATTTATATTTAACGTAACAAATATTTTATATTCATTCAGTAATTCATGTTTTTTAAATTTTGTTTTACCTTTCAAATTGAATACCCTAATCTTAGCTGCTTTAAATTAAATTTACTTTACTTTCAAGCTTATAGTGCACATATTTTTTTTTCTTTAAAAACTATGCTTGTGTAAATACACTTTATATATACACACATTATATTTATAAGCATAAACACTTGTTCTTAAAAAATCCCTGTTTTTCACTAATTTAATAGGTTTTAGAGATAAGAAACCAATCACCTAGTTTTGCATAATCTTTCATTTTCATTTTTCTGGAAACAATCTATAAAAACAAAATAAAAAATTATTTAAAATTTTTTATTATAAATGTGTATAAATATAAAAATGTATAAATAATTATAAATTTAATATCTCATAAATATATTGATTTTTATGTTGAACAGTCTTATAACATAAACAGAAAATGTAACAGAAAATGTTATACAAATAAAAAGTATATACACAATTAATACAACATAATAATGTTTTAGAATAATATACATATCCATAATATCAATTATCATACTTCCCTTCATTTTTTAATATAATTTTTGTTGTTTTTTTTTTTTGTTTTTATCGGAAAGAGCATTCGTAAGACTTGAGTGCATTTGTCCCCCTTTGGCACTGTTGGCTGCTGTGTGTAAAATTGTATGCAAACGCCAAAACTGTAAAGTACCCGGGACTGAGGCTCTGGCGCGCCCCAGCAGCAAACGGCACAAACTCAAAGCAAACAAACATTCGAATCAACCGTTACACACATGCACACGAAGCAGGCACATGCACATACACGTACACACACACACACACACATATAGCGCTGGCAATTTGCAGCGTTTAATTGATGGGGCCGCAGCAAAAACAATGCAATTGCGGTTCCCATTGAATTGAGCAACCGGGTAAGCCGGGGTAAAGGGGTGAGAGAGAGAGAGAGCTCTTTACACTTACCATATCTTCCTCGTCCTCACAACAGTTGACATCTTGGAGCTGCTCACGCCACGCCAGCACCGAGGTGGATATGAACAGGCGGGCGCTGGAACGTACGCGCAGCTTGCGGCCAGCGCGTGCAGCGACGCCGCGTTTGGTGCTCGCTGCCGCTGCGAGTACGGCCAGAGCCCAATCTTCTTTCAGTGGATGCGGTATTTGATCCGACAGATCCTCGCTTTCAGCCTCGCAGCTGCAGCCGCTGTCGTCGTTGCTGGGCGACATAGCTACCGTTACAGCTGCAGTCGCAGTCGTAGTCGCCTTCGCTGTCGCTGTTAACGCTGACGCTGACGCTATTGGCGGCGGCGGCGCTGGGCGTCTTATGCGTGTCATGAAGCGCTGGTGTATCTGCGAGCGCTGATAGTCGTAAAAGATGGCGCTATATTTCTGCGGCTCCTTGAGACTGTAGAAGATGCAAATGTTGCGCAGCAGCGGATGCGTCAGCGTTGCCGTCGACATCGCAACATTCAGCTCTCTGCTGCTGTCAATGCTGCTGCTGCCAGCGCTGCTTATGGAGCCAAGCGTTGCCGTACTATTTGTCACTGTGCTGCCCACGCTAAGCGTCTCTGCGCGCTGCTCCCGCTGCTGCTGCTGCTGCTGCTGCTGCTGTTCGTCCGCCTTGGCAAACATGAACTCATCGTCCGTCTCCCAGGCGCCCTGATCCATGGAAGCCGTTGGCGACGGCAGCGGCGACGCTGTTGGCGTCGCCTGCTTAGTCAGCTTGTGACGTGCGCCGGCAGCAAATGCTGCGGCTGCCTGCAGAGTTAAAGTTTCGACGTCGACGTCTGCGTCATCATCGCTGCCCGCAACGGGCGCTGCGATGATCTCAAAGTCTTCATCATTGCCGTCTGGCACTGGCTCCAGGGTTTTAAATTGCCATATGGTCTGATAAATGGACTCCTCCTCTTCCTCCTCCACCGTCTCCTCCTTGTCATGCTCTTGCTCATCCTCTTTCATCTCCCCAGCTGTCTCTTCCAGCGCATTGTTGTTGTTGTTGTTGTTGTTGTAATTGTTGCCATTCTCATTCTCATTCTCAATATCATTTCGTGGCTTCGTAAGCGCCGTGCTGGGATTACGCACCGGCACCTGAGGGGCGGGACGTCGCACTTTAATCTCACAATTCTACAAATATTTAAAGAGAAACCAAAAAAAACAAAAAAAAAACAAAACTTTGTTGTCACAGCCGCACATTCCGAAGACACAGATTTATATCGACAACAACTTTTCCATATATGTATATCCAACAATTCGGGCTCACTCACAATACAAAAAAAAAATAGAAAGGAATTTGTTTACAACCAAAAACAAAATTACTCCAACTAGAATTTAGCATTGCACATCAAATACTCCAATTAGAATTTGTATAACTCGTTATTAAAACAACTCGTTATGTTAACATTCACTCGTTTGTTTTTGCAGATAAGTAGAAAGAGAGTTTAATGAGTGCCCTCTTTCTATTTACATCAAATAGTCAGATTTCTGGCACTCGTTACCAAAACTCGTTACCAATACTCGTTATCAATAATAACTATTATTTATAAAAAATTCTATAGGTAACTCTTGAGTTTCTTCCTATCTAATGTTCTCTATATATATTTGTATCATTTAATTTTCCTTCTTCATTTTCCAACTTAAGCAAATACGAATCTGATTCTTTGTTTTTTGTCACTACTCGCTGTATTTTTAATCAAAAAAGAATGAATGAACTTTCAAACTAAACTCGTTACTTTAACTAGTTACTTTTTCGATCGTATGTTAACTTTTGTTTTCACAATTGTTTACCTTTATCGCTATCAATCTAATCTTCAACATGCGACACTAGCTCAGCATATTTATAAATCGCTTACTCGTTACATGCGCTTACAAAACGAGTACGCGTGATTACTCGTTACATAGTAACTATACTAAACTATTCCATACTATACTAAACTATACTAAACTATGCTATCCTATATTCATATATGTATATGTATTTACTAAAGGATTTGTTTTTTTATATTGATTGATGAACTTTGATAATGCAATTAGTAAACAAAAAAATAGTTTTTGCATTTAGTTTAATTATGTAACTTTTTGAGAGACAACTAAAAATGAATTTTTATAACGAAAAATATGCGTTTAAAATAAACATATATATGTAAAATACATATTTACATATGTATGTGCATATATATGTGTGCATATTTATATACATATATATATTTTTTTTAAACTTTATAAACTTTGTATTTATTATATTTTAAAAATTTGTATTTCAATTTATCTAACGATCCTTTAAAGTGCCTAATGCTTATTTATATACCTCATTAGTTTAATATTGAGAAAAACCTTGTTTTTATTTTTACACACACCTAATCACAATAAAGAAAAAAACAACAACTGTGTACTTTGGGGCTCGTCTTGGGTTTTGCTTTGTTTTTGTTTTTTGTTTTTTTTCCTATTCGCTATTTGCTATTTGCTATTTGCTACACTTTGCAGCTCGTTGCCAGCTCGCTCACTCTTACGGTCTTTCGCTTTCTACTCTCTTTCAGTCTGGCTCCCTCTCGCGCTGCCCGTCGCGCTCACTCGCACACACAACTACCGTTGTATGTCTTTTTTTTTATATTAATTTACGCCTCAATTGCGGCTGGCAGTGAGCCCAAATTGTTGGTGTTGTTGTTGTCGCTCGTTATTTGTGTTTTACTTTTATAATATTGTTGTAATTTGTAATTTGTTGTAAATCTGTTTGCTTGGAATGGCTATTGACCTGTGTTATTGTTTGTTGCAGTTGTTGTTGTTGTTGTTGTTGTTGTTGTTGTTGCTGACTGACATTGTCATGCTCCTTGTTATTGTTGTTGTTGTTGTTGTTGTTATAATTGCTATTGTTTTCACTGTCGTCGCAGCTGGAGCGCTCAGCGTCGCCGCTTTGCTTGGGTGCCGCCATCAGCGCGCTGCTACTAACGCTGCCGACAACGACGCCGCTGCTGCTGCCACACACCGATCGCGTTTTTGTCTCGCTCTCGTTCTCGTTCTCACGCACGCACGCGCTCACGCTTACGTTCACGATCTCGCTCTCGCTTTTGCTCTGCTCGATTGTATCGCTAACGCTGCCGACACGCCATGCGACCGCTACGTCGTCACTCGCTGGCGTCGCTGGCACAACTGCCAGCTCCAATGACGGCGGCCCCAATAGGCGTCGCCGTTGCCGTTGCCGTTGCCGCAACGCTGACTCACGCTCAGCGCTGCTGTTGCTGTCGCTCTCACAGAGCCGCCGATAGCGTCGCAGCCAGCGCTCAATGCCGACGCTGCGCAGTCGCTGTCGACGCTGGCTGCTATGCAAAAAGGCGCTTAGTAGTTTGTCATAGCCAAAGAAGCAAATGACGCTGCGGTGCAGACTGGCCGCAAGCGCAGCGCTCTGCCACAGCTGAGGCAGCGATAGACGCCCTGCGAGCAGCGCTGCCGCTGCTATTGTTGTGGCCGCTGCCGCCTGCGTCGGCGCAGGCGTAACTGTTAATTCAAATGTTTCGGCTGGCGTTGCATTCTCACTGACCGCCAAACCGCTGAGAAATTCGCAAACAAAGGCCGCGTCGTGGCGTTCATTGATGCCGCAGCGACGTCGACGCCTATCGTTAAGCAGCGCCTCGCATTGCGGCGCCAATTGGGCTTCCAATTGATCGTCTAATTGGAAATGCGGCTGCTGCTGCTGCTCGCGCTTGGCCAGCAGCTTGCGCTTAAAATCGTTAACCAAACGCTGCTGCAGTGCAGGCTCTGCTGCTTCTGCTGCTTCCTCTGCTGCTGCCTCGTTGCGTCGCAGCATGACCGAATCTGTCTCTTGCTCCCGCTCCCGTTCCCGCTCTCGCTCGTAGGCCGGCGGCACGGCTTTGGGCTGTTGGCAGCCGACGCCCCCGTTTGCGTCCTCGTAGCTGTGCAGCTCGCGTCGCAGCGCGTTCATCCACTGGCAAATGCTTTCATTCAAATAGAGCGCTGACGTTGACGCCGCTGCTGGCGTCGACACTGCTACCTGGCAGCTCGGCTGCTGTTCATCTTGACGCAGCAGGCGCATGCGCGAAATGCGCGGCTTTTTGCGTGCCAAGTCCGTTACACTCTCTACCTCTGGCTGCGGCTCCGGATCCGGCTCCGGCGCTGGCGCTGGCGCAGACGCCGGCTCAGTCTCTGGCTCCGGCTCTCGTTCGGCCCGCAGCCTGCCGTAGATATGCTGATCGCTGCGACTGCACTGCAGCTGACGTTTCAGCTCGCAGATGCGCTGCATATCGAACGTTTCCTGCGTCCGAAAAACTTCGTCTACATTGTGAATGATCTCCAGGGAGCCGCCACTGCCGACGCCGGCTTTGGCAGCGCCGCCCTCCCTTTGGAACAGGCGACGCTGCAGCGAACCGGAGCGATTCAATTGCTTCAGCGAGCCAAAGAGACGCGTCAGCGTCGCAGCGCTCGACTTTGAGTAGTTTAACAAAGTGCGCGATTTGCCAGCCTTAGCAGAGGCAGCGGCCGAGGCCGAGGCAGTGGCAGAGGCAGAGGCTTGCGGCGGCAGCGAAAGCAGTGGTGGTGGCGGCGCTGTTGGCAACTGGGTCGTCTCGTTAATTAAAGCTGTTGTGGGCGTGGCACTTGTTGCACACTCACACTGTTCGCTGTCGCTGTAGATGCCGCGGCAGAGCTCGCAAATGTTCTCATATATATTGCACTCGCTGCTGTTGGTTGGCGAAGCCGGCTGCGGCTGCGGCTGCAGTTGCAGCGCTGCGACGACGCTGCCGCTGACAATGCACTGGCAGAAGTGACAGTAGCGACCTTGGGCTGCAAAGACGCCGTAGCCGCAGCCGCGGCACAGATTTTCGTAGATCACCTCGCGGCGAAAGTATTTGCGCAGCTGCTGCGACGTTGCCGACACTGGCAGATTCTCATAGATATGCTGCTGCTGTTGGCGACTGCGCTTGCTGCGCAGCTGCGTGTATGTCGCCTCGTTCTGATTGGAAATGTGCTGCTTGTTGTTGTTGTCGCTGATTTCGCTGCTGTTGCGTTTGCTGCTTTTCATTTCCACTTGTTGCGGCATTTCGTTTTGCTTTGTCGGTTCGTTTACTCGCCGTCTCTCGCTCTCCTTTTCTCTCTCTTTCTTTCGCTCTTTCACTATCACACGCGTTTATCGCACTGTTTGTTATTATTATATTGCTGCATCATCGTTTATTATGTGTTTTTTTGATTTAAACAACGGCCACAGAATCAAAGACACAAAGAATACAAGAAACAAAAAAAAACACAGTTTTCATTTCATTTCATTTCATTTCATTTTGTCTGTTATGCGCTTTTAATTGATGCGAGGCAACTGTCAAATAGTTGCTCGCTCTTTATGTCGCTTTGCAGTCGCTCTCTCCCTTGCACACATGCGCGCACGCGCTGTTATCTTTGTGACCCTTTCCTCCCGCACATACACACACGCACACACACAAGTGCAGAGAGCGATCATGTTAGTGTCGCTGCACTCTGCACTTATACATATACATACAAATGCACATACATGCATAATAACTTAGCTGCTGCAGTCGCTGTCGCTGTCGCTGCCGCTGCTCAACAATTCTGAGGCAGGCTTAACCCTTAAGCTGTTGCACGCGGTTAAAGCGACCTCAGCGTACATTTTACAAACGATTTATTTTAAATAAATTTTTAATTTAGATAATGTCAACGGCTTTTAATAGATGAGTAGAGCAGAAAAATAAAAAGCAAAATAAACATTACACTACACAAACTCACATAGATAAAATTTACCAAAAAGTACAATACAATACTCGTTTTTTCAGTGCTGCTATCGCATTAATATTTAAAAGCTGGCAACACTGGCAGCATGTTATTTGTCATATGATCAACAGTAAAATTATCTGCTAGCTAAATTGATGAGTTGGGTGTCAATTATGACACGCATTCATTTTAATATTTATAATTTATATTTAATTATAATATATTAAGCCCACATAAGTGTTAAAATGAGCAACTGCTGCTCGCTGCCGCTGCTGCTGCTGCTGCTTCTGGAGACTCGCTGAGTTTGCCTTATATTACATACTTGAGCTGTGTGCTTGGGCGATGACTCAGAGCGGGGCAGCAAAGCATGTCGAGATGTCGCCCCCAAATGGCTTGGCCAACGGGTCCCGGGTTAGAGGGGCCTGCCGGGGCGTCACTCAAATTAAATGCCCCGACAGTGCGCAACAGCGCGGCGACCCTTGAGCTAAACAGCAATACTGAGACACCGAGACACTGAGCAACTGAGAAATTGAGAAACTGTGAAACTGGTTAACGCTGACGTTGCGTAAGCGGCCGCTGGACTCGCCCTCGGCCTCGCCTATGCGTCGCAGGTGCCGCCGTTCTAGGGCAATGGAATGTGGACTACCTGTCAGGTGCTTGGGACAAAGCCAAGGTGGATTACCAACTGTTTCTATCGATGCAAAGTCAATTGTTACACTGAGACAAAAAAATGTGGCATATAAATGTTGGAAAGGTTGTATGTAGTGACATTATTTTTATCAATCATCTATCATTCAATCATTACTCAATCAATCATTTATCAATCAATCAGCACTTAATCATCAATCAATCATGAATCAATCAATCAAGCGTAGATAAATAAATCATCAATCAAACAATCAGTCAATCATTAATTAATCCATCAATGAATCATGAAACATTAGCCAATCATTCAATCATTTACCAGACATCAATCAATCATCTATGAGTCACGAATCAACAATCATTCATCTATTATTCAAGGATCCATCAATCATTTATCAATAATCAATCAGTAAATTATATATCAATAATCAATTCATCAATCAATAAAATGTTAATTAATAAACGTTAATCTATCAATCATAAGTCCATCAATCATCTAACAATCATCAATAATTTACCAATCGTGAATCGATCCATCAATCATATATCAACAATCAGTCAAACAGTCAAATTTCTATCAATCATCAAATAATCAATCAATAAATCATGAATCAATCAATCAATCAATCTGTCAATCATTTGTCTATCAATTAACCAATCAAGCAATCAATCATCAATCAATGAATCGCGAATCAATAAATTAACCAATCAATCGATCGTCAGTCTATCAGTTAATCAATCAATCATCAACTTGCTTTCATCTGAATTCCCCCGCATTCTCTGCGAGCCCAGAAGTAAGGGTATCAGATACGGGTCCCATAAATGGAGTTTTCCCTTAAAGACTGCGCTAGAAATCCCCATTCAACTCCTCAGACTATGAACAATATTGCCAATTCGAAGGAAATCGCTGCAAAGTTTACTGTTTAGGGCTCTGTGAGTAGTTTCGAGATAAGCGAATTATTTGCCAGCAAACAGAACTTCAATTTCTGGATCGAAATAGAGAAGTAGAGCATTCCATTATGATATATATATATATACATATATAGATGTAGATATATCGTGAAGATCTCTAATGTATACTATGTTGATTGCGGCTTAGTCAAATCAGAGAAACATTATATAACATATATGTTATATACATTTCTGTTACATCTGAATCAATCAGGCTTACAATAACAGGAATATCAACAAGTTCTTACAATAAAGAAATATTATTATATATATTTTCTTTTAATAATTAAATCCCATTTAACATGGTTATAAAAATTATGCACATCAAGTTTGGCATTTTATTGTGAACTTTTGAACTTGCATACTTTTAGGCGGCGGCGGCGGGTCATGCGCGACTCGAACCTTTTAAATTGAAAGCCCAGGCTCGACGACGCTTTGAATGGCACTTAACATATATAAATATACATACATATATAGATAGAGATATCTGTGTGATAGGCTCTTTGAGCCTAGAAGTAACGCTTATCTCTCAGAAGCCAAGCCAATTGACCTCGTTCTGCCAGCGAGAGAGAGAGAGAGAGAGAGAGAGAGAGAGGGAGAGAGAAAGAGAGACTTGGGAGAGTTGCGCGTATCATGAATGGAAATTAAAACAATTGAATTGACTATAAAAGTGAATCATCCAACATATATGAATACGTGTTTGAATGTTCACAATATATTCAAATGTAAAACGGGGCTTGGCTTCTATATATGTACATATGTTAATTTGAGTATATTTGCATATGTATATGTATGTATGTATTTATATAGATATATGCTCTCCGATCTATTGCGGCATTCGGCAGCTCAGCTAAATGAATATATATGTATATATATATACGTGAACAATCATGCGATTTACTGCATTTGCAAATAAAATGAAAACGTTTTAATTTGTTTTTGTTTGTTTTTTTTTCTTCACAAAATCTCATTTAAATATGCACAACAAAAATAATAACAACAAAAACCCAAAAAAAAAAGCACGTTGTTTTTTTTCTGATAAGCGCAGAGCGCGGCGGAAAACGAAAACGAAATTGAATTCAAATTGGAATGTCACTATATTCTAATTGGATATTCCTATGTACCGCTAACGTTGCCGGTCTTATAAGTCCAGCTGCGAGCGCGACGCGTTCGCGAATTTAACACAATATCAACTAAAATTGAAGTCAAGATGCCGCCGCGCATTTTCTTGGGTGGCGGTCGCTGTCGCTGTCGACGCCGACGCCGACGCTGACGGCAGCGCCGAAGCCGACGTCGACCCGGTCACCCAGCGGACGGCGCGGACGCTGCAAACACCATGCAACAAAATAAAAAACAAATTAATTATGTCAAATAAATATTTTAAATAAGGATTTTATTTGGAATTGGGCCTCGGACTAATCCTTAAATCTCGAATGGAATTTTGGAAAACTTGTATAAGCGTAAAAGAAATAATTGGAATAATAGAAACTACATTTTCAAAAGTGAAACAAAAGAGGAGGGAGGAAGGGGAATATTTTTTTATAGAAAAAAGGCTTAACCAAGTATAAGGTATATATACTATATATATAAATATATATACAAATTGAAAGCCAAATAAAGAAAATATATGCATATATGTATGTACGTGCATGCACATATATAATACGTGTATGTATATGCACTTTGAAAATAAGTTTTTGTTGACTAGTGTAAGCAACAGATCCACATTGGGGAGGCACAACTCAAAAGCCAAATGTGTGTAATGTACATGGACAACATGTGTCTGTCTGCGCATATGTGTGTGTGTGTGTTGTGTGTGTGTGTGTGTGTGTGTGACATGAGGTGGGGGTGGGGTGTGGCAGCGACAAAGACGCTTTTTATGCTCAACGCCGGTTGCCTAATTAAGCATAACGCAACTGCGGGCGATTGGGTGTGGACAGCAACTGGGCGGGGGCAGGGGGCGGCGTCGGAAAAGGGTTGAGAGATGCGGCTTAACGGCATAGATCCAGCTATCAATACCTGCGGCAAACAGAAGCCAAGATCGAAGCCAATTCGCAACATAATTGCATGGATGCGACGACGGCGGGGCCGGGGGCGGTTGGGGCAACATCTGGACATGTGGGCTGTCCAAAGATCGGGTCGAATAAAGTAGAAGTTTATAACTGGAACGCTGCACAAATAAACAGCAGCAGAACCTGCACATTAAATGCAGCTGCATGGCAACAACAACAACATGCAACAACATTGAACAACAACATGCAACACATGCCTCATATGTGAATGCAGGGTAGCTGGAGGCTTGCAACTGGCAGTTGGGCGCACACGAACCGCATGAAGAATCGCGACGGCATCGCGGCCGCTTGATCTTTGAACTAAATTAATTAAGCACAATGAACGCAATTGTTGCTCCTGTTGTTGTTGTTGTTGTTGCTCCTGTTGTTGTACTCATGCTCATGTTCTTGTTGTTGTTGCTGTTCTTATTGGCAGCAGCGCGTCAGCTGCGCAGCAGCAGCGCCGCCTGCGCCCTAAGCAAATGTATCCAGCAGATACAGCAGCAGCAGCAGCAAATACCCTTTGCAAGGGTATTACACTTCGATCACCAAATATGTAACCAATATATTCATCTATTTAATGGTATATATTAAATAGTCTATTAAAAAATGTATGGAATAATATCTTAAATAATTTATTAATTAACATACTAAATTGTAAGCAAGCGTACAAAATATAGAGGTAAAAACTATAAAAAAAAGAGTATTTAAAGCTATATATATAAATATATATAAATATAAAGATATATAGATATAAAGATATATTAATATATAGGTAGATATATAAGATAGATATATATATCCATATATATTTGTGAAACCTTTTGTTGTGAGTCGAGCCAGTGACTTTTTTAAAAATGTTGCGATTCAGCTACTTTAAAAGTGAAATAGGGGGGAGGAGTTTCAGTTAACTTTGCTCACATTGAAACCCAAGTTCCCAAGACATGATACAAAATATTTGTACTCTTTTTTGTCGTTTTTTTTTATTTATACTTATAGCATAGCTCCAATATAGTTTAAAACTTAAAATTTTGTTAAACAATTGATTCTACATACACATAACCTAACAAATTTGGAGACCTTGGCCGCAAATGGGGGGGGTTTCTAATACAAAAGTTATCACGTTGCATAATTTGGAGGTCTTGTGTAGAATTTGTAGAGCTTTCACCTATATATATATATATATATATATATATATATATATATATAAAATACATAAATGTTAAATTGGAAGTCGAAGCATTGATAGCCGAATATGCATTTTGTTCTTGAGTTAAATGGGTGCAATTGGGTTCTAGACGAATATTGGGGCTACAATTGAAGCGAAGGGTAAAAGTGTGTATTGGTGTGTAGTGTGGCATATATACAAGGATATATTTATATATATATATATGTGTGTGTGTGTGTGTGTATGTTGCATATAGCAACGTGGGTTAAGTAAGCTGATGCGACGATGGGGCTGCTATTTTTTTGATGTGCTGGATCTAACTACCAACCGAATGCCTCCGGGCATATCCAAGGGAATTACTAAGCGTATGCCACATATGTGAGATGTGAAGGTGACAACGTATGGGAGTGTGCGTGTGTGAGTGTGTGTGGGAGTGGGAGTGCGTGTGTGAGTGTGTGTGTGTGAGTGTGTGTGTGTGAGTGTGTGTGTGTGAGTGTGTGTGTGTGAGTGTGTGTAAGTGTGTGAGTGTGAGTGAGTGTGTGTGTGAGTGTGTGAGTGTGAGTGTGTGAGTGTGAGTGTGTGTGAGTGTGAGTGTGTGAGTGTGTGTATGAGTGTGTTTGTCTGCCTGCATGTATGCCTATAAGTATGCTTGTGTGTGTATTTTTGAGTGAGTGAGTGAGTGAGTGAGTGAGTGAGTGTGTGTGTGTGTGTGTGTGTGTGTGTGTGTGAGTGTATAAGCATCTCTGTGTGTGTATCTGTTTGTCTGTATTGCTTCAATATCTTCGTTATCTTCAGTCTATTCTGTCTGTACATCTGTTCGATTTGCCCCCGATTGCGCCTTAATATTCTAACCTCACTATACATATATATATAAACAGATAAACATATATATATATATATATATATGTGTGTGTCTAACGACACAGTTGCGCAGCTGCTGTTGGTTTCTTTCTGTAGTGTATGTTTTCTTCGTTGTTAGTCGCCCATTTTCAAGTGTTCGCCTTGTATTCTGGCATGGGTATTATGTTTGCTTCTGCTTCTTCTTCATCATCTATTTCTTCTGTTTGTTTCATTTACTTCCATTTTGTTGAATCCAGTTGTTGGTTTTGTATTGCACGAGGTGTAGCTGCAGGGATTTAGTTACAGTTACTAATTAAATACATTTACTCAATTCCAATCACAGTTACTTCAGTAATTTTCCAGACAGCCTCGAAATAAACATTTCAAAACAGCCGACCGATTCTAACTATGCTTGCTTTCTGATATAGTTACCCGATTTTCTAAAGAATTTACTCACATATAAAGAGCGAAGTGAATGTGGTAAATGTCAAGCTTGATCAGAAACATGAACAGAAAACAAAAGCCTAAATCTAATTACTGAAGTAATTGCAATTACTTTCGTAATTACTTGTAATTTCTTTCGTAATTATTTGCGAGTTAATGCAATTACTGAAATGGAATTATGAAAGAGAACATATATATATATATATGTATATAAAGGGTATATATATGTCTAGAGGGTTAGTGAAGCAATCGTTGGAATTGTAAATTGGGAATTCAGATATTTACAGATCTAGCATGCACGCCACATTTGACTAGGATGAGCGCCAGCTGCTGCTGTTGGTCCCATCGAACTCCCAGGCGGTCTGCTGCGGTATCGATGTCTGCGAATTGGATGCCTGCGGATCGTGATAATAGTTCTGGGGCCAAACGGCTGGCACATTAACCGGCACACTATAGTATTGGTAGACTGGCTGGTATTGGACGCCGGCCGGCGCCTGCTGGTATATGGTGGGCATGGCGGCGGTCGTGTATTCGGCAACTGGGGCAGCCGGACCGTATGTGGCGGTGGCATATTGCTCGATGGGTATGGCGTTGGCCGTCGGCGTCGGTGGCGGCGGCGGCTGTGTGGTAAAGTAAACGGTGCCGTTTGTCTCGATGATCGGCTGCAGCTTGGGGCGCATCGGCTGCTTCTTGAAGGCCGGCGCAATGTTCAGGCGACGATTGCGCAAGATGACGCATTTGCCAACCGACTGGAGGCGCTGCGCCTCCTCCTCCGTCTCGAAGGTGACGAAGCCGTAGCCCTTGTTGAAGCCATCCTGATCCACAATGATCTTGGTGCTGCGCACCGTTCCATAGGCACTGAATGCGATCATCAGATCCGACTCGGTTGTGTCGCGGCTAATGCCGCCGACAAAGACGCGATTGGGTATAACAGTGCCATAGATGGGCTCCGCCGGCGGCGCCTCCACAGCCACGGTGGGCATGGCCACAGCTGGCTGTGATGCCTGCGCGGGGAGGGTGGCCAGGGTTAGTTTCGGCGCAACCGGTCCAGCCGTTGACTGTTGCAGTTGTGTCGATGTCATCCTCTGATGATAGCTTATACCAAATGGCTGAATCTTGAGGCTGCTAACGAATATTTGTGGATTCGAGCGTATTTGTGGCTTCGGGAAACTTTTGGGTTTGCCACACAATCGTTTGCGAGCCTGAGAGAGCCCGTTTTCTCCACTTAAGTATTCTATTTGTTTCGCTTACCGCTTGCAATTAACAAGATCCTCTGCTAGCTGATACATATATCGGTACAACAGTATACCGGGATGATTTTCAATTGAATTACGATTGGGTGGGGGTTGGGGGGTAATTAGGGAGGGATTGCTTGGTGGGTGGGAGGTGGGTTAGGGCGGGGTTGGATTGGGAACAACGTCCAATGATACCGTCTCCCTTCTCGCTTTGAATTGCTTTGACGATTGATGATGAACTTCTTAATTGGGCGTTTTTTATAACTTTTTCTACTTATTATAACGGTTAGCTAGTTAACTATCTTTCAAACGAGTTTCAAAAAATCGAGAATTTCAAAAATTGAGAATTTCCAAAATACCTCATTTGTTAAAATACAAATTTGAAATGAATATCATAACACCCGACCTTAAAGCAAATGCGATAATGATGTTTACAAAACACACACACACACACATACCCACCCACACACTCACACTCACACACACACACATACATATGTGTCTGATATAAACTTCAAGATACTTTGTTTTCACTTGGGAAAGGTAGTGGGGAGGACTGTCAAGGGGCTTTCTCTTAAATTGAGAAATAAAGAAATTTTCAGAAAAAGTCATAAGAAGAAGATAAATTATATATATATATTAAAAAGTTCACTTTGTTTTAACTTGGAAGGGGGGATCTTTCAAGGGGCTTTCTCTTTAATTCTTTCAATTTTCAAAATGAAATGAAAATTTCGGAAAAATTCTTTAACAAAATCAAAGTATATACATATGTATAAGAAGAAGAATATATATGCACATATATTAAGTTCAAGATACTTTATATTCATTTGAAGTGGGAGGGGGGTAGGACTGTCAAGGGGTTACCCTTTCATTATTTCCACTTTCAAAAGGAAACCCTTACTATATACACTCTCTCGCAAAGCGTATTCCACATTCGACTTCGAGACGTTAAAGAAAAGTTTATATTATATAAAATACATTTTTTTTTTGCTTTCAATTTCCGTTTTTTCTGCGGGTCTTACAGCCAAAGGGCTGTCCCCGAGTATCCAGTAAAGCCAAGTTCCAGATATGCCTGCTAAACGAAGCTGACTGCGACGCGACGTCGCGGTCGCGTGCGCAGTCGCCGTCGCCGTCGCTGCTTGTCAGTTGCACTGCAAGAGGCCAGTAAGAATGTCGTTGGGTATTATGATTATGATTGTTGTGCCTCGCTTCTTTAATGAATTTCATTAAGCGCAACAGCGACCCACAAGTTGTGGCAGTTGCAAAAGAAGTCTGATTGGAGTTGCCAGCTGGGAGTTGTGTGCAAGGGAGACAGCCGCGTGGCAGCTTCGCTTTGTCAACGCCTCAAAATAAACAAAAATCTTAATTCTTTCATTTTCCATATGACAGCCAGTTGATGATGTGTCGATGAGTCATCGCTGTACGAGAAGAGAATCAGATACAGTCCAAGAAATCGCTATGGCCAATGTCTGATAAGAACTCAGCGTAGCTGATAAAAGTTGACTGTGATCTTTGGAATTACTTGATGCCAACTCATGTGTACTCAGTGGGTCACTTTTTGCTCAGCTGAACCTGAGGAAACTGCAAGTGCCGTGGAGAGGGGAAAGCTTGTACATTTACAGATGAATGAATAAATATACCATTTATGCCATACAATAATGAGAAAGCATTTTCAAGAAGAAGACAGAACCATAAGATATGCATATATGTATATACCTACATTATATGCAATATTGTATTGCATTAATGATGTTTTATTATTATAAAAGGTATTCATATTCATATATATTTAATTCGATATATATTAAAACAATATGTACGCAAATTTTGTTATATAAATAGCTAAATAATTTTATTGCTAATAAATTTCCATTATTTAAGATTTTTTCGTCTTTTTCTTTTGTCTCAATTAATCTCTCTCTGAATTTATTTTTATAAAATAAAGTTAAAAAATATAATTTGTAAATTGTATAAGTATAAGGTAAATAATTATAAACTTATGTGAATAGTAACTAGAAAATATTGTGTAAATTAAGTTTTTATAACTTGCCACAAAAAAGTCTTCGAAAGTACGTGATTCACATGCACACACATACATATGTTTATATATGGATTTTTATAAACATGTGTACATAAGTATACACATACATGAAAAGTTCTGTGTGTGTAATGGCAGCTCAAGTGTCAATCTAGCGGCTACTTGTGTTGCATTAACAAAGATAATAAAAAAAAATTATAAAAAAAAAAAAAAAAAAGAGAAATTTGTGTGCAGCAAAAAGTGTCAAGCAAATCAGAGCGAGAAAATGAACTGCATAAATAAAGTCAAATGGAAATGGAAATGGAAATAATGCATAATGCACATGTGTGTATGTATGTGTGTGTGTTTGTGTGTTTCTATGCAAACTGATGACAAAATTGTTTTACGCGCACGACTTTTCAAATTGCATTAACAGCGACGGCGACGGCGACTGCGACGGCGACGTCAACGAAGCTGATAAAGCTGCTGCTGCTGCCGCTGCGCTGCTGCTGCGCTGCGCTGCTGCCGCTGCTGCTGCTGTGCAATGCGTTTTGCTTAGATTTGCAATAAACTCTATCGCTGTGTACTTAACGCCATTTGCTGGAATCAGCGCGCGGCGTTGCGCGGCTGCGATAGCTGCGGGCGGCAAAAAACGCATGCAAAACGCGTGCGCAGCACGTCGACAATTCCAAACGCGATTAGTCACACAGCTGCCCCAAGCCCCAAAGTCAGCAAAACAAAGAGCAGCCCACAAACAGCAACTGTTGCCGCAGAAGAAGAAGAAGAACAACAACAACAACAACAAAAGCGAGCAGCAAAGCAAAACACGCAATGCGCAACATGCGCAATGCATTTTCATGTTGCATCAGTGCACAGCACATATGTACATACATGCATGTATGTGTGTGTGTGTGTGTGTGTGTGTGTGTGTGGCAGGCGCAGCGAGGGAGGAACGGAAGCGGGTGGTGCACACAATGCAAGCCACTGTGCGGTTGGGCGCTTCTTTGCAATCAATTTTTTTTTTTATTTTATTCCGAAATTTTGTTGATTTATTTGATTTAATTGCACGCGAACGTCATTTATCATATTACAACACTCATTTGCAGTGTTGACAAGTGCTTTTACATAATCAACGGAGGAGCGTATGTGCAAGCAAAATAAATAAGTAAATTCAACATATGTTATATTGCAGAATTATAGTTATAATAATAATCAAAATAATATGATTTTAATGCAAATACTTATAATAATAATAAAATAATTTTAATGAAAATTCATTTCATTCTACCATAATATCATATATCATCGTATTATAAAAACATTATCATCAGGCTTTTTAGAGATTGGATTTTTTTTGGGACTTTTCATTGTTATCAATTAAGTATTTCAGCTTTTATTTGTAAGAACTAAAAGAACCAAAAGATAATTTGGTTCTTTTTAGGAACCGTAACGACAGGTTTATCTAGAGAACCTATCCAAATTCCGGAGGTTCCCACAAAATAAAAGTGAATTTTAGCTCCGCTTTAAATTCAATTTCTTAACCGATGCCAAAAGCCATTGAGATCATTTGGAAAACACTTCAGTTTTGGGAACAATACCTCGCATTAACACGGAAACGTGTTTCGGTTTCACTTTCTCTCAACGACTATGCAAATTTGTCGGGCCCAACAACACGACAGCACGACTTATAAAGAGACAATAAAGACGATTCGGAAAAGGCATGCAGTGAAATCTTCAACTGCCCTCAGAATGGTCAGCAAAACATATATCATATATCATCTGCATCTGACTAAGATCAAGAATTCTCTGTTGAGCAGAAACAACAACAGATGATTTCCACAAAAAAGAAAAATCTTCTTTTAAATGGACGTAACTCTACAGGGAATCTAGAGAATAACAAAAACATCCTCTGCTATCAACTGATTCATTCCTGATAAGAATAGCATTTAATAGATGGATAAGCTGTCATGTGAACGAATCAAGTCCATCGTATAGCTAAGTTTCCAAATCGAGGCCCAGAAAGAAACATGGATGTAAGAACAAGATGGCTGAAGAACCTGCCGGAGACTGCCAGATTTATAGGTTAAGTTGAATCGAATCTAACTAGCCATATTTTACCATTTTTGAAAACTAATTGAGAAAGAATAATAATAATATCAAAAACAAAGAAAAAGAATAAAATTAACATTCAAGAGCTTTGTTGTTGGGCCAGTTTCCTGAACCGATCCTTAAAGTGACGCGTTCGTTGGATCAATGAATCTAACCACAGACTATCACAATCAGCTTATTCATAAGAATGTCGTTTGTTAGCGTCAAATAAACCACATTGCAATGCTTAAATTAAGCTTTGCTATTCTGGATGCGGTTACCACAACTTAAACCATTTTAATTTAATATAGCTTATAATCTGTTGATATAAATAGATACAGAAATGCACAAGATGAAGTTCGTAAAAATTTTCCAACACTGGCAAAACGAAATGCAAATTCTTTTGAAAATTGAGCCAGAGCGTGAATCTATAAAAGAGATTAGAATAACAACATGCCTTTGCCATTAAAAGTTGCCCTTAAATAGAGCAAACAAAATCAAGATATACATATATTCGAAAATAAACTCGTATAAACAAGGTAAAAGATGAAGAGAGTTCAGGGTATCCCCTAGTCGGGAGCTCCCGACTAGAACCTCTTACTCGTTTAGGTTTGCAGCCCTGTTGAGCACTCAAGAGAATTAAGTCAAGGATTACATGTTCAGACACAAAGTTAAGAGAACTCTTAAGAGTTCTTCGATATGAAATTATAAATATTCCCTGCCCCTTCAAATCTTTTAACATATGTTGTTATTGTGTTCTAACTGTTTCACTCACCGTCTGACGCCTAAACATGTTATCTCCGGCATTGAGATTTTGCATGGAACTGGCTCTCAATTTGCAGTCGATCGCTTTGCTGGCATCCTGGCACTCGGTGCAGACATTGGGCGTAGGGGTTACCCGGAGGAGGGGTAGAACAGAGCTGACAGAGATGTTCGCACTGTTCTTGCTGTTGTTATAGTTGTTGTTGTTGTTGTGGTTGTTGTGGTTGTTGTTTTGGCTATTGCTGCTGCTGCTGGTGCTGCTGCTGCCATAGTAGTTGTTGTTGCTCTGGTTGCTGTTCTTGCTATTTGGGCTGAACACCTGCGATATGCTGCGAAAGATGGTGCGATATCCCCTCTTATGCTCTGCATCCCCGGCCATGGCTAGTCAGAGTCTTCTTCGATCCTCAATTCATAGCAGTTCTTTTTTATATTCTCTTTTCTTCTTTTGCTGCTGCTGCTGCTGCTGCTGCTGTAGTTGTTGTTGTTGTTGTTATTATTACGTGTAGAGCACACCCACACACAGACACACACAATAAGAAGCACACATACGCGACGCGACGCGAGCGTTTCTCTTGCTGCTCATTTGCTCATGAGCAGCAGCTGCCAACTGAATATCTTGGCCTTTGTTTTCGGCTGTCAAGTTGCCAACACCAGCACCAGCACCAAGAACAACAATACGAGCGACACCTTCAAGACTGCGACTGCATTGACGACGACGACGGCGACGACGGCAGCGGCGACAGCGGCGACTGCGGCTCACAACTCTTATCGGCACACGGCTGATAAGCTGCGTAGTTTTAACGGTAGTTTATTCGGCGTTTGCAGCAAAATCAATAAAAGAAAGAACGAAAAAAAAACAAGAAAAACAAAACGCCGCTCGTCACTGGACATTCGGGCGTGGAGGTGGACGGAATCAGATTCGGACTGCTCGGACTTGTTCCAGACGAACAACTAAAGAGCACAACTAGAGACCGCATAGGCGCCAGCCGCAGTCGACGCTGGCGTTAGCAGCGACTGCGACGGCACGTCACCGTTGTTCGTTGTAATCGTTTTTTGTTTTTTTTTTATATTTATTTATTTTTATTTTTTGAATTCTTTTTTGTGTTTTACTATTTAATTTTTCTTCTTTTTTGTTTTGTATTGTGTGTGCTTTATAACATTGTTGTTGTCGTTGTTGTTGTTGTTGTTGTTGTGGAGGTGCTTCTAGGTGTACAGTGGTGCAATATCCATTGGTTTTCGCCGCGCAGCAAGTGTGTGTGTGCGCGCTTTGACGCAGATCGAGGGCGTGTGTGAATTATTTGGCTGTTAAATCATCATTAGATTAGATTAAATAAAACAAAGGTTACATTTTGAACTACAATTGCGATTTCTTTCACTCACATTCGAGTTAATCGACTTTGATTTTATGCCCTTGCAAGGTACATACATACATATATATAAAGGAGAACATCTCAGTTCACAAAATTTGTTTTCTACAGTTATTTTAAGCAATTTAATTATTCATGCACAGCTGTAAAATTGGTATAATGTTATTGAAAAACGAAACTTTTCGTAAAATTAACAAATTCCTGTTTGAATTTGCATTTCATCAAGCCTCGTATTGTTTGTTATGCTAAATTCTTCTCAAACACAATGAACTTCTTCAACAATAGTCTCGAAAATTGGTATGAACAAATATAAGAAGCGAAAACAAATTGCTTTCGACGCGATATGTGACAGCTGCGACAGCTTGAGGCTGTACTGATTGAATGCTAAACGTGGCCTTTCACCGCAAGATTTCCAGTGTAACAAATCGTCTGTTGACCACTGTGCCGCTAATGTTTTACACATTGCGGGTGTTTATCAATGCCTACGGTTATTGCCGCCTATCGCAACGTACCCTTACGTCATGTGTGAGTACTTGCTCTCGCTCTCGCTCTCTCTCTCTCTCTCTCTCTCTCTCTCTCTCTCTCTCTCTCTCTCTCTTTCTGTCTCTGTGTGTGTTTGTGTGGGCTTAAATTGATGTGGGGCACTTGATTTGTTTTTGTTTGCAGACCACAGTGTGGCCAACGCTTACTCATTTGGCCATACCGCTAGCTGGCGTTCAAGAATCTCCGTAAATCCGTTAACGGTTTGCAGTGACAATTGCCAATTGCAATTCGCAATTGCAATTCGCAGTTGCACTTACAGTTCGCAATTGTCGTGCGCGTCACGTACGCGTTTTAATTAAATGCCACTGAGCCGCCCGCTCTGCTGGAATTGTTTAAACCGCGCGCTCTGAATCTGAAAACGAAATCAAAGCAACGATTCGCGACAACAACAACAACAAAAACAACGACAAGCGACGGCGACGGCAACGATGAAGCCACTTGGCGGCTTCCCGGTTGACACAAGACTAACCGTCTAAAGCTGGCCCGAAAGGCAGCCGCACAAAATCCAAAATCCGAAAATCAAAATGAAAATAAAAACCAAAGCACAAAACAATAAACACAAAATAGATGTAACCAAAGCCGAAGAAACTGGCGAACTGGCGAACTGGCGAACTGACGAACTGACGAGCTGGCTAACTGAAAACGCCGGCAGAAGCAACGGCAGAGCTCGCGGCAGAACGGTCGCACCCCTTGTCAAGCTGCCCCCGCAAAACGGCGACAACGACCACACGATGACTTTTGAATAATATTTACATTTATTGTATGCATGTGTGTGTGTGTGTGTATGTGTGTGTGTGTGTGTGTGTGTTGTCTGTGTGTGTGTGTGCCACGGTTTCACGCAGGCAGCCCAAGAAGCGAGCCGCGCTGTTAACGTGCGCAAAACAAACGAACAAAAGCTACAGCTGCACGCGTCTTAGGGCCGGCAGAGTGCCGCGGCAGGGGCGTGCAGCGGGGGGCGAAGCGCCAGACACAGACCTCACACAAAATATAAATGACGAAATTATAGCAGCGGCAACGGCAACGGCAACAGTAACTACTTAGTTTATAAACAATGCACATTAAAATGTGTGGCAGAAGCGCAAAAGAAAACGACAGCAAAAACACAATAAACAAAAACGCTAGCGAAACGCGCGCGACTTTTGCACGTGTTATTCGAAAGCAAGCCGAAGACGTCTAGTTGTGTATGTGTATGTGTGTGTGTGTGGCCAAATGAATACGAGTCAGTGCCAAATGTGGGTCGTGACTTCTTTGAATAAATTCGAAAAAGAGTGCAAAAGTGAATACAATTTCTGATTGCATTGAGAGCATTATGAATTTTCAGTTTTTTATATATATGTATATATGTATATATTTGTACGGTATTCGCTTTCTAAACAATTATTTTGTTAAAATTTGTTAAAGGAGTGAATTTTCAAAACTAATCGGAAATATTTAGAAATTTTTCTATTTCATTCAGCATTGAATGAAGATATATATAGGACAACCCTTTTGACAACTTTTCTATAATGTATAGAAATAAGGGCTTATTTAGGATATGAATCAGCATTGAATATTGAATATGGGATATTCTCAAGCAAACTTTAGCTCCACAACTCAAGCTTGAAGGATTCGAACCCGCTTATTTAGGTAGATAAAAGGGACACACACAAAATCAAAGCAGCCTTTGGCTCTAGGGACTCGCAGCAGCCGACGAGCCTGTTGTCAACACATGAACAGAGCTCATATATCTTCAAGTCTCGACTCGCATAACAGCTCGAAATCTGTATATTATCAGTCTTAATTAATACGAAAAAAAAGAACATAAATTTTTGGTTATTTTTGTATAAACATTTTTGTTGTTGTTGATTTGCTTTGCATACATTTTTGAAATCATGTTTAAGGTAATGTCTGAAGCATTGGCGGAGTTTAAAATGATCTTTGATATATTGGACTGGGGCAATACCGGCTTCCTGACGGCCCAACAGCTGAGCGCAATTATGAAGCAATACGGTTATAATCACAACGAGGAGGAGGTTCAACAGATGATCAATGTGGTCGACTGCGATGGCACCGGGCACATGGGCTTCTCCACCTTCTGTGCCGCCCTCTGCGCCTCGATGACCATCTCGAAGTCATCGAGATCCTTGTAGGTGGCAATGCAAAAAACAAGAACGAAAACGAAAAAAAAAAAAATGTTCCATTCCCAAACGAACGTTGCTCAAAATCCGTGACGTTGTAAAATTATCGTCTGTATGCTCAGAATTATCAATTGGATGCTAAAGTGCTCTGCTGTTTTATCTTCAAGTTCTCGTCAATAATAAATCTTTTGGCATTTTAAAAACTAAGCCTAAACGAATATCATTTTCTTCCTTAAAGCTGTACTTGTTCAGAGTTCTTAGATTTCAGTTACGGTGGGGCCTCATATCAACGGATAATACCCTATAAAGCACCTCTTCCTACTAAAGAATTTTTACCTCGTATAATCAGATCGTATCACTATCGAAAAATACCTTATGAAGCACCCCTTCGAACTAACAAACTGTTCTAACTAGGGAATTTTGACCTCGTATAATCTGATCTAGACTGAACATTACCAATTCTTGGAACCCGTCGAGCATATTATTGCAAGGTCACAATTTTTACTTAACAACTCAACTAGCGATCGACAATCAGGATCTTGTCTCAAAATATATTTTATGGAACTTACCAACTTTAAGCTCCAAATACTCGGAAAATATTGAAATTGGATAGGATAAACGCAGTTGCTTTGCTGGGAAACTTGAGTTTTTGTGTGAAAACCTATTTACTTTTTAAGATATTTCAAACTTAACATAGATATCAATTTGTTGATTCAAGCCTTGGAGATCTCATTGAAGGAGGCTTTATAGACGAATTGCTCAATCTGCAACTGCTGCAGATCAATTGGACTTTCCACCCATTTTCCATCTCTTTCATGACAGTTCTCATTAGCCCAGGAATTCACTTCGAGCAGCACATTAACAGAAAATACCGTTATGTAGCTCAGATTGATATCTATCGATAAATTCACATTAACTGGCATGCGTCTTTAATATTTTGTTTTTTCCTAAAACGCAGTAAACTACTTATAATATATATCGGACGACAATAATGTGAAAAGATATATCTATCTACATATATACTTGGAACACATGAAAGCGGCATCTCCAACTATTTTCCATCTATCTACTTCTAGACGGTTCTCATAAGCCCCAACCTCACAACGAACAGCACAAAGTATTTAAAGCCGCCAAGAAGCTAAGATCGATATATATCGATACATTAATGTTGTCTGGCATAATTTTTCAAGAGTATTTTTGGGAATAAACAACTTAAAGAACATAAAATATAAATATTTGCGTATATATATATATATCTATCTATATATTATACATATGTACATAGAATAGACATGATATCGTCATCTCCAGCTATTTTCCATCTGCTTAAGATGGTTCTTGTTAGATAGGTATAAAGGTACCTAAGATCGATATCTATCGATACATTAATGTTGCCCGACATACTTCTTCAAGAGTTGCTTTCTGAGTAAACATCTTAAAGAATATGAAATATATATATTTGGGTATACCACTCATTTTATCGGACTACATTAATGTCAAAAGATATATCTATCTATCTATATATGTACATAGAATACATGGCAATGTATTATTATGCACAAACACTAAGCACAGCGAGTTTGGGCGGTTGACTATCGACCTGGTCGTTGGCATAACTTTGATTTGATAGTTAACAATGCATAACACTCCACACATAGGCTAGGCGGGACTCTCGAGCAGAGTGAGGGAGGAGGTGGAGCTGTGCGTGCTGCGCTGCTCGCATAGCTCGTCCATCAGATCACGAAACAGCATGGGATTCACATTGACGCTAACTTTCATCAGAAGGAACCAATCGCCGATGGTTAGATCCCGGAAAACGCGCTGCACATGCTGCTTGGTCATGAAGCGCAATTGGCTGCGTATCATCAGCTCGCGCAGCGTCCGGCTGAGCATCATGGCCAGACGGCAGAGCAGGTTCAGGCCGGACATGAAGGCCATCAGCAGGAACCAGCACCACAGGCACACGAAAATCTTCTCGTTCAGTATGTTCAGCGGCAGTATGCACAGGTTGTCCATAATGCTGGCGGTCCCGCTGGCGCCATATTTGAGCACCTCGCACTTGGCGATCTTGGGAAAGACGCGCGACGATATGTGATTCCAGCGATCCCAATCGTACAGCGGTATCGTGGCCAGCGCGTGCAGATACTTTGACCAGAAGCCATTCAGAAACACATCCAGCGCGAGTATGTTGAGTATCTGGAAGGTTGGGTTAGAAGATCGGATGGGTTGGGTTGCGTTGCGTTGGGATGGGAGCTGCTACTCACGCTGATGAGAAAGTTGAGCAGCTCGCAGAAAACATATTTGGCCATATAGCAATAGTGCATGTCCTCGTAGTCGGTGGTAAAGTATTTGACCAGCAGGCGCAGCCGCGTGTTGTACGTCTGATCGGAGAGCAGAGCCTCGCCCACCTCCGAGCAGAGCTGCTTGAGCCGCTGGCCCTCCCACACTTTCCACAGGCACGACGGAAAATAGAAGACAAACGACTGGAAGAGCAGCAATATGATGACCCATTGATAATAGCGCAAATAGACGCGCTGCGTCTGGCCGCGTATCTCCGGGCCAACGCCCTCGGCAATGGACATGGCGCGTGCGTATTCCTCATTGTAATCCGCCAGCCGACGCAGGCTAATCCGGTTGCGTCCGGCACGCAACGCGGGCGGCGTTGGCAACAGCTGGCGATCGCTGAAGTTATCCAGCTTGATGATGTAGGTGCCCATGGTCCAGCAATATGATTGCACATAATTGATATTCTTCTCCTCGCTGATGCACTGTATCGGATCGCCGAAATATTGGCGGGCCGACAGCAGCAGGGAACAGGTCAACAGTATGACGACCGTGCACTTGGAATGTATTGTAAAGACGGCATCATAAATCCGTATCGATTTGAATTGAAGATATTTGGACAGCGGCTTCACTGCCGAATACATTTCCTCCGCCTCTGGAAAGAGTTCCTCGACTACTGTGTCCAATTCTCAACCTCAGCGACGCACAGTCCTGCGGCTGCTGCTGCGGCTGCTGCTGCTGCTGCTGCTGCTGTTGCTCTCTTTCTCCCTCACTCCAATTGCTGTCTGGCTGCTGTCAAAACTTTTAATTCAACTGCGCTTCTCTTACACTGCTTCCTCTTACGCTATTCTGTTGCTTTCTTTTTCTAATACTTTTTCTTACAGCGTCTTCTTCTTGTTTATGCTCGCAGTGCTGTTAACGTTTATATAGCTGTTGTTGTTGTTGTTGTTGTTACTGTTGTTGCTGTTGCTGTTGTTGCTGTTGTTGCTGTTGTTATTTTTGCAGCTGAATCACATCCGCACTCTCACTTGCCGGCCTAAGGGTAGCGACAAAAACAAAATGTTGATTGTCGCTCGGCTTTACATATTTGTTTGTGCTGCCCCTCATCATTACAATTTACTAAATTTACATTATTCATTCACATATTCGTCATATGTCATTTTGTTTGCCCAAACTTCTGCTGCAACTGTCGATAGCAGCGCTGTTATCGATAACAGCGCGGCTCAGCGCCAAAAGTTCCCAATTCGCCCAGCTGCAGCTGCTGCTGCAGCGCTACACGCAGCATTGCCTTTAACCATTGCATACTTTTCGGCGCAGCACGAAAATGCTGCCTACAGTTTGACAGCAGCTGCGCTGCCTGCTGCACGCAGCTCTTAAATAAATTGCCAGCACTTTTTCATTAATTTATTACATTTATTTTACAAAAAAAAAAAACATTGTATGTAGACCTTGCAGCGCGCCCATATTCAGCCTTAATTAATTAATTTATTATGCTTCCAGCACGTCCGCGGCCCGAAAGTTCAATTGCCAATTAGTCCAAGTTCAAGAATCCAATTATTGAAGGTATCTGTAATTAGCAGCAAAATCATGAAAAAAACATTATCATATTATTGAAGCATCTTTATTTTATATGTTCATGTTCATGCCACGCACACACACACACACACACACGCGCGAACTAATTAGCATAAATCAAATTAATTTGTTTGGTTTTTGGCCCTGGCTCAAAAATAAAAATCTAATAAACAATAAAAAACAAAATAAGGCTACAATTTTCTGTACATAAGACTGACCCATAAATTAATTACACTTTTTATTTAGTCACAGCGAATTATTTAAACTAAAGGGAAATTAACTAAAATAGATTTTGCGGACATTCATTTTCTTTCTATTATAAATAAAGGTAGTTTTTTTTACTTTTCCCGAATATTTGACAGATTTTCGTTATTTGAAGTTTAAGAACTGAAATTCAGTAGGTTTTTCCATTTGGGAATCAAAATTTTACTTGCCTTGCAATTGACACCAAAAAATTTGATCAATTTACAACACTGACCAACTGACACCTGATAATTTGTACGATTTACAACACTGAATTTATAGGATTCTTAAATAATTTAAGAAGCATTTCAGCTTTTAGGCTCTAAATTGAAGCTGCATACAAATAAATTGCATAAATATATGTTTTAATAATTGGTTTATCCATAAACCAACTAATTAAATCGCTAATTTAATGTTTCAATACGTAAACCTAATTAGCAACAAAATTAGATACCAACTTTATTATTGCAAATAAACCACAATCATAAAAAAAAACAGATTAAGTACTCGCTTGCAATGCGGTGTTTCCTGAACTTGACCTCCATGCCAACTACAACAACAATAGCAACAACAACAACAACAATAGCAACAATAACAATAACAAAAACAACAATAACGTGTTGTGTGCGCACGTCACGAATCGGAATCTCAGCTTGAAGCTACCTTCCGAGATGCCGCTCGAGTTGATGAGGGCTGATCATGCGCAGAGCTTCAAACGAGATATATACGAAGCTTTGCATACCCTTGCAGAGGGTATTATAGCTTTATCATGAAGTTTGCCACGCATTGAAGAAGACATCTTACAACCCAAAAAGCATCTTCGTAATGCTGCATACGCTTCTAGAAGGTATTATAACTTTGTCATGAAGTGTGTGCACGATTTGGAGGACCCATCAACAGGCGAGTCCATTTTCCAGTCCGTCCCTCCTTTCGTCCCTCCTTCCGTCCGTCCGTCCATCCATCTGTCCGTCTGTCTGTTTCTTTGCAAACTAGTCTCTCTAAGTCCCTAAGGGGACTAACTTGACCATATCCATCAGGCAGGGTATCTGAAGTTCGGCCAAACGGATTCTGAGCATTTTTATAATATTTACTTATTCAGTTTTTGTGATTTCCATTCAATTAATTGCTTTGTTTCGGCTTTTACAGCCGTCGATTGTCGCCTTTGTTGGTATTTCTGGGTATTATGGTAAATGCTTTTGGACGCCGCATCAAAAAAAAAAAAAAAAAAATGCGGAAGCAGGCCAAAAACCAGAGAAGAAGAAGGGAACTAAGTGAGTATTTCGTGTGGCAAATACGTATGAAAAGAATAAAAAGCGAAAAACAAAAACGAAGAAAAATCATTTTTTTTTTTTTTATCTATCAACAATAATTTGGAGTTTTTGGATTTATGTTGCGACTTCTTGTCGTTTTTGTGAGTAATTGTGACTGGCGATTTGTCTCGACATGTTCCGCAACGCTGGGCACAATACTAATTAACGTACTAGAGCGTCTGGCCGCAGATGCACAGATACAGATACACGAATGCCGAACAAAAGATACAAGATACAACGTACAAAAGATACGAAAGCTATTTAAGCAAAAGCACCAAGTGTGACTGTCTGATATTCTCGAGATACGCGACTTTTGGCTATTTGATTTTGGCCATTTAGTCAGCCATTTGGCCCAGCAGAGATACGAATACGGCCAAGCATAGATGCAGAGATACACGGGCTTAGATACAGATACATTGTGCACGCTTTTGTATCTTTGGCTCGCGTTCACAGTTTGCGGCTAGGCGTTTTGCGCTTACCAAAAATATAAAGCAATTTGCTATTATTTATGGCCCAAATCTCATTTAATCCCGCCAAACGTTGCCAATCATATTAACTGAATTTGTCTAGCACAAAATAGTGCATTTATCGCTGCACTTGCCACAGTTTTTAAGCACATTTCACAAATTTGAAATTGATGTTTTCTCATTTGTATTTGTCTTCAAATTAGGCACCAAAATCGGACTATGCTATATGCTTTAGATATATGGTGAATTTCGTTTGTTTGTTGCATTCCGAAATGGATTTGTCTTGTGCAGAGCCCATTTAGGCGCATTTGTCATGTGCCTGGCAAAGTTCATGGTAAATTCCATAAATTGTTTGTTTGTTTTCTTGCTCTCAAGAGCTAAAAAAGTTCAATAAATTGAATTAACTAAATTATTTTCTAGGATTTTTTCTGAGAATATATCACGAAATATCTTGAAAGATTTATTATCTTTGAAATAAGCTCATTTGAACCGAATCAGTTTGTGAACATTTCAAAGGCAGCTCATTCATCATATAAACTTATATACCTTATTGCATATTCCCTATTGGTCTATGTGTGAGTTCCCAGCTCCTAACTATCAACTATAGATTATTTTTAATTGGCCTGTATATAAGCTTTAAGATATCTCCTAACTAACAGCTGAACCCTACCAAAGCTTTATTCTGCATTTATCTGTATCATTATCTATAAGCACGAACCTTTCATTGACCCATGTCTAGGCTCTGCGAAAGAAAAAATCCCCCAACACAAAGAACAAGGTAATCGGCTTTGGGGAATACCTTATATTATCACATAAACAGCAATACTTTGCATTCATTTAGCATGTATATAGGGTACATTTTATATGAAATGAAATATTTTTCGATTTTTCTTATTGGATTATACTTCTTATAATCTCGCACACTGTGAAAGAGAGCATATTGACTGTCTTTATGAATGTAATAGATGTAAGAGACTTCAAACTTGGTATATATTCTAGTCCCGGATAGAAAGATTCTCGCAGAAGTCTAAAAGTGATAAGGTCTTAGACCAAATTTGGCATGAAGACGTTAAGGTTCCCCTAAATATCGATGCAAATAAAACATGAATATCTTTTAAAAAGCTGTATAAGCTATTATTGAAACTCTGAACGAGTATTACGCAATACTAAACTCGTTTTCTACCGAGATTATATTTCCTTTTTTTTTTTCTCAAAGATTTATGATGCTTTTAACTTCTAGAATTAGCTGCTGTTTATATTTCTTAGAGACAGAATAGTATAGAACAAACAACACAAGAGCATAATAAAATAATCATAGTGAGATTATATTTGTTACTATATATACATATATAATCATGATATAATTGTGGGAACTTTGAGCACAAGTAAAACAATCTACTTAACTGTGTTTAAAGAGAAGCTGATCTTGTGCATATGCAGCTATATATATATGTATATAGATATTTATATACGTATTGGAAAGTGCCGATCGGGCTGTTCAATTAACGTAGGTGTGATAAAAGCTGGATATATTTATTTAAATTGAAAAACAATTGAAGGCGCAGCAAAATATTTAACAAACTGGTTTATATGCATTCGATATATATATATATATATATATATATGTATATATAGGCATATATTTATCTGTACATACATATATTTAAATTCAGCTGAATATATATAAATATTATTATTACCTTTGCTTTGAGCCACACAAAAGTGTCGAAACGGAAACTGAATAAGTTAAAGAAAAAACAAAAACAACGCGGCAAATATTTCCGGCTCGGCTGATTTACGATTGGCTTTGCATTTGGCCCAAGTCAAGCCCATTGATCATATTATGTTAATATTTCTAATAAGATAAAAAAAACAACAACAACCTTGACCGTGTGCCACGGACAAGGCTGCTAAAAAGTAATTAAAACAATTGATTAACAGACGAACGTAAACTGGTACGAGGGCTGCAAACGCCTGCGGGAAACTCCTTTGCACTCACCTTGGTAACAAAATCATCCTCCGGCTGTTCAGCGGGAGGCGCCATCGCGAACCAGTTCCGTGCCCTGTTCTTCTTTCGTTCCTTGCCGTTCAGCTCAGCTCAGTTCAGTTCAGTTGAGTTCAGTTCAGTTTTCTAATTGCAGATGATTATGATTTGCACCAGCAGTCCATAAATTGTCATGCTTTTGGGCAGCAGCAGCAACAACAACACGAGCACAAGCAAATAATATAAATCAGAATTCAAACAAAAATAATAATAGTGCGGGCTTTTATGCAATTTGTTGTTTTGCCGTTTAGCGAACCGTTTCGTTTTGCGTTTAGTTTATAACTGACAATGGAGCCGAAAGATCGCTAACAAGTTCAATGCGTTCAACGTTGGCAGCGGCGGCGACGTCGACGTCAGCGTCAACGTCATCATCGTCTGTTATAGTCGCTCTGTTAAGCTGTTGTGCGGTTGTCGGAAAGGGGGGAAATGTGTTCTCGGCGCTGAGCCTGAGTCGTTCTGCTTTGCCCTGGCTTATGACAAACTGGTTCTAGTTCTGTTTTAGTTTTGGTTATTGGTTTGGCTTGACTCCCAGTTCCAGCTACAGGTTCTTGTTAATGTTATGGTTATTGTTATTGTTATTATTGTCGTTGTTGTTGTTGTTCTTGTTGTTGTTCTTGTCGAGCTGTAACACTTGGGGCTAGGCCTCTCTGGCTGACGACATCACTTGAACTTGTCGCTTGAACTTTGCGCGCAGCTTAGCGTCCGTTAATTGCGGTGGGTTGGGGCTGGCGGGTTGCGAGCATTTGAATTGAAAATGGCAACAGCGGCAACCGACGTCGCAAGCCGCTTGACATTGACCATAAGTGGCCAATGCGCGAGTCATGCCACACTTGGTCTCTCTGTGTGCGTGTGTCGCCTGTTCTCTGTACGTGTGTGTGTGTGTGTGTGTGTGTGTGTGTGTGTGTGCTCATATCTTGGCTGTTGGTCTGCGCCCGCCCGCTGCACTTTTGCAACGTCTCAAAGTTGCCCTTGAAACGCGCCACGCTGCGTTGCACACAAGCGATCAAAACAGCGCGCGCTTGGTTTCTCACTTTTGCGGCTGGAATACCCTGTACACATTGCAATTGGGTATAATGGCTGTGCAGCAGAACTCATAGAGCATGTATATATCTTGACGTGCTCCCAGGTCAGACTGTCCTTCTGAAACGCGTCAAAAATATACTATCTTATATCATTCACAGTTTTTATACTCGTTTTCGATAACTCTTCCCATTTGCATAATATAAATATCGATTTTCAAAACAAGCTTTTTTGAGCATAACTTGGAGACTAAAAAGGCTCACATGACATTATACGGGAGATAACCTGGTGGCTTTATAGACTATACGAGTACATAGCTAGTGTCTATAGCCTCCATAGTCTTCGAGTTATGTTTAAAAAGAGCTTGCTTTGCAAATCGATATTTATATCTGTACACAGAACAGATTAAGAGTTTTCCATAACTCACCCAATTCTGCCAAAAGTTAAAAAATAAATACTATTTTGCAGACTAGAACCTTTCATTTAGATCGAACCATAAACACTCGAGTTATTCAAGAATGCATTTTTTATAGTGTGGGGCATAAAAAGCACAAGCTCTGCAGCTTGCGGCATGTCGGACTGCGTGTTCGTTACGACAGCTCGGCGCTGATTACAGGGCATCAACTAGTCGGGCACTAGCGATTAAAGCGATCTAACATGTTGCTCATGCTGTTGCTGATATGCTATGCCACAGACAGGAGCATGTTAGCTATGTCATCAGATGCTGAGTGCCGGGCTATTGATATACTCAAATTATCGAAAAATTTCAATTATATTTAACTATATAATATCCCTCTTCTATAATGATATCCCTCTTCCTTTCCCTATAATGATATACCTCTTTAATTGAATAACTCGTTAAATACATTTTCGAAGATATCTGAACTCTCAATCCCCTATGGTCTTTTGCTTAGACTTATCTCGGCTAGAAACATGTGAAAATAGCTATTTTGTGGAGAACTAAAGTTTCAAATATCAAGAAGTCTTCAATAAACTATATATTTTAATTGCATTGTAGTGCATTTGAAATTCGTTGCATTTATTTTGTTGCTTAAGTCCATGATTATGGCTTTATGATTGAATGTGCAACACGGTGACAAGATGCCTGATGGCCACCGGATTTCATTTTGATTTCGATTTTGATTTGTAGCCGCAGCAACTTTGAGGCGTTTCTAGCAGCGTTAGTTGCTTACCCTGTTCATGATTTTTCAGATTGTGAAAGGGTAGGTTACAGTCCGGTTAACTGAGCTGCGATTTCGCAATAATGGGTATATTCTCAAAAGTTTTCACCTGTCGACCTGTCCGTCTACAGATAGACGTCTTTAAGCTAGAGATCTTAAATATATTCTGCATAACATATAAGATCTTATGCAGAACGAGCTCAAATTTCATTTCGATGTCTCCATCTATCTACAATAAATCGATAAATATCGATTTTTAAACAATGCTGCTTAAACATAGCTCGAAGATTTTAAGAGCTTGAGCCACCAAATTTGGTATGTGGGCCAGGTACCGTTCAAAATTAATAAAAAATCGATCGGACTATAAGCTCCGAAGTTATTCTAATGTGTATTTTGCAAGCAAGTAGCTCGAGGAAGAATCGAGGTGAATGTGTGTAACCGCAGGGTAATAATGAATGGGTATCTTCCAGTCTGGACCTCAGCAATCAGACTTGTTTTTTCTAGCTCGAGTTCGCATTTCAATTGTATTTAGTTTTAAAGTTTCATTTTAAGTTCAATGCAAACATGTAAACCGCCTGACCAAAAGCAAGAACCTAAGAAAATTGAGACTATTCGACACTCACTGCCATTCATAGTCCAATAATTATCAAACTTAGGTCAGTTGTGCGTAATTAAAAGCGAGGCATTCGAAGGCTAAAGCAAAAGCTGAAAGCCGAAAGGCGAAAGGCGAAAGGCGCCTGCACGTCAAATTAATTATGTATTTGTATTTTGATTATAAATAATAAATCTAAGAGCACGAAAAAGCCGCACAATAAATGCTCCAAATGCTTTTGATGGCCGCTGTCAAGAGCTCAAATTGTGTGAATTGTGATTACTCGCATCACGCATCTGGCATCAATTTGATTGCAAAAGGAATTAATTTTGCAGCTGTGAAATTGCCGAGATTTACAAGACTTGAACAAATGGAAAATTAACTCATCTCAAGTTCAAGTATTTCCGCTTTATGGACTTCAATCAAATCAACAAAAACTCAAAAACTATGTTAGTTTTCACTCCTTTTTCGATATAGTTAAAAGCACAAATATTATGTTAAAAATTGGTTAACAGACGTTTATCATAATCTGCATAGCAGATATCAAAATAAAAATGGATTGAATCGATATCGATATGAACTATCCAGAAATGTCTAAATCTCTTACACTAAACCTAATTTAGTGTCTGAAGCTCTCAAAAGTTTCGAGATATTGCCAAAAAAAAAACTTTACTGAAAAACGATACTTATCGATTTTGTGAAAGCGCGCTGAGCTATCGATGATTTGAAATAAACTTGAGCAAAAGCAGAAGCTGCTTTTAAAGTTTATGGTTTTGAGCTCCTAAAGTCTCTCAGATGAAAGTTTGTTTTAAATCAGATATGGCTAGATCTACTTGGCTATTGATGCTGATCAGAAATATATGTATATGTATGTCTAATGATATTCAATTTCAATGTCTACAGGCTATCGATGTTCGTGTGACCAAAATTAACGCTACACTCAAACAATAGTAATGAAATTGAAAATCGGCCATATGCATCAACTGAAGCATGCCGAAGCGAAAGTAAGCTCAAAATGAACTGGGCTACACAAGTTTTATTAACTAAATGGATAATCGGAGTGTTTAACGGCGACGTGCCTGGCCAATGCATTTATCGATATCAGCATTGATCACATCCAGAGCAGTGACAGCCTTCTCGGAAGCGACATGGGTGCAGGCATTGCTGTCGGTGAAGACGGCCGGAATGCGATCGTTGGTGGTCTGCTTGATGGTCTTAAGGGAGGAGCGGGCGCTGACCAAGTAGACGGTGGCCTGGACATAGAACTTGGCCATGCAGGACTGCCTCAGCACGACATTCTTGTAGTTCTGGCACTTGTTGTAGGTGCGCCCCAAGGCGTAGCCGCCAAAGACCAGCTGCTGCGTGGCCTGGTTGACATCGGTGACAATCTCCGCGGATTCGTGGGCAGCTGTCAAGCCGCATTCGTGCAGCTCCTGATGTGCGGTATCCAGAATGATATCGATCTGCGCATCCTGCTCGGCCACACACTGTGGACTCGCCGAGCGACGCACCTCCACCTGCTCGACGGCCTGGTCCAGCTGCTGTTGCGGCTCCACAACAATCTCCTCATACTGATGGACCAGCGCCTTGCCAGCATTCTCACCGATCTGTGTCATCTCATCCACCACGTTCAGCAGCTGTGCGTCCAATGGCGCCGGCAGCGACACAGGTTGGGCGTGGCCAACGCTGGCCAGGCTCAGGCTCAGGTACATAACACTCGCAATGATGAACTTCATGTTGATTTCCAACTTAACCACATCGCTTACCGTGCTCGGTATTTATACTCAGGCCAAGTCGAAAAATTCTTATCTGAGGGCGCAGAAATCGTTTGTCCAGTGCTGATAGCGACTGATTAAAATCATAATCGATTATTATCGGTCATAAATCAAAAGCCTTTACGATCAACACTATATCGTTCATTGATCAACATTTACTCACATATTCATCGTGAAGTGAAAAAATAAATAAAACAACATTTGTAAACGTCCAAAACCGAACTCATAGCAAATAATATTAAAATAATAGAAATAATAATAATATATGTAACGAGAAAGTAACGATTTAATACCCTATGTAGACATTTTCCCTTTGCAGATATGTCAGAATAGTACAGCTCGGTTAAAATATCTTTGAAAACATTATGAATATTTTGGCATATAAGATCCTACTATTCCACCGATCTATCCTATAGCACCTATATGATATAATGGTACGATATTGATAGGATTTTGCTTACATATGAAAAGCATTGTGAAACTAATAAATGTCTAGTTTGGTCAAGATATCTTAGTTATAGTGGTCCGATCTAGCCGGCTCCTACATATGTATGTGTCTACTGCCTGCCGAGAAAGGCAGACTATGCAAAGCTTTATGACGATAGCTCTAAAACTGAGAGACTAGTTCATATAGAAACAGACAGACCGACATGGCTATATAAACTCAGTCGTGATACTGATCAAGGATTTATATACTTTATAAGGTCGGAGATGACTCTTTCTATGCGTTCCACATTTCGAGACAAAATTTCAATACCCTCTCTAAAAATAAACAAGTAAGAGGTTCTAGTCAGGAGCTCCCCTGAACCCTCTTATTCCAACACCAAATGCAGCTCGCGCTAATAGATAGAAAGTAGCGGGAAGGGATTTCGATATACATTTTTATCGATTACTTGGAAACGGGGCAAGTTATCGTTTATCGAAAACAAACTCGATCTGCGCGGGCACCAGGAGGAACTACAGCTAAAACATTTCAAGTCTCTAGCTCTTAAAGGTTCTGAGATCCTTGCGTTCATACATACGGACGGACGGACAGACAGACGGACATGGCTAGATCGACTCGGCTATTGATGCTGATCAAGAATATATATACTTTATGGGGTCGGAGATGCTTCCTTCTGCCTGTTACATACATTTACATTTTGCACAAATACAATATACCCTTTTTACCCATTTTCAATGGGTTCAGGGTATAAAAACCGTGTAAATGATGTTTGGCGTTTCAATATTATTTCCCCATTTGATCGCCAGTCATATATCATTATCAAGCCCGTCGAGTACTTTATTGGCCGTAATTGCTGCTGGAATTAGATTCCGTTTTATTATTGATTTTAGCGGTTGACTTTTAATCGATGCCATAAACACTGTCTGCATAATTGGGCTATTATTAAGTTGCGACTGGGCTGAGTTGGAGGAGTCCAAAGCGGGTATCTATTCGATGGGGAAGTCTATGAAATCAAAATAGATATATAAGTAAATATATTGAAAATATTTGTTGTATTTTCATAAAAACTGCAACAATTGGTTTTTGTATTAGAATTTTTATTTAAATTTTGTTTTATAATTATCCATTTTGTTCAAATACAATAAATAAACATTTAAACTATTTAGTGGTATGTATATATGCGTATATAAGTACTTTATATATAGATATATATATATAAATATATGTATACATATATAGTTATATATATATGTATATATATTATTCTTTTTTTGTTTTTTTTGTTTTTTTTTGTTTTTTATTAAATATTTAAATAAGTGTATATATGTATATTGTATTGTATTTTTCTTTTGTTTTGTTGTTGTTGTAATTTTCCTTGTTTTTTGCTCGTTTCATGTTAGTTAGTTGTTGTTGTTGTTGTTTTTGGTTTTTTTTTTAGTTTTTTTTTTTTTTTTTTTTTTTTTGCAATTGCGAATTATTTGAAAGAAACATTTTCATATAAGTAAATTGCTGTTTTGTTTCTTGCATTCATTAAATATCCGAGTATATATATGTATATATGTATGTATATATTAATAAAAGTTGATGTTGCATAATGCTAATGTATAAACTGTTGCTACAAGTATGTACACATACACATACACATGTATATATAGCCTCTTTGTAGCCTTAATATATATATATTTATATATATATTCGTACCGGTATATACACACATCTGTATATGTGTGTGTGTGTGTGTGTGTGTGTGTGTGTTTGTGTGTGTGTGTGTGTGTGTGTGTGTGTGTGTGTGTGTGTGTGTGTGTGTGTGTGTGTGTGTGTGTGTGTGTGTGTGTGTGTGTGTGTGTGTACGTGTCTGCTGGCTATTCGCCTGGGGGAGCTCAGTGTACATATGTAGAATGTATGTACCGTTATAATGCCAACAATTATCTGTGTAAGTGTGTAAGTGTGTGTCTGTGTGGATGTATTTGTATACATGTTTGTATATGTATTGTATATGTAGTTTCTAAACATTCTCTTGTACCTTACGCATTTTCATTAAGTTTTAGTAACTTAATTTAAGGTAAGTTTTTTTTTGTTTTTTTGGAATTTTTGTTTTAATATTTGTTGCATAATTTTATTGGAGTTTTTCTCTTTTTTGGTTTTATTTAGTTTATATTAGTCACAGTTTTTGTAGGCGCAATTTTGCAAAAACATTCAAATGAATTCAGCGTAGTTTTCTTTGAAATATTTTATTAATAAATGTTTCATCTCGTTTTTAAGTAAGTAGTAAAAAATAAAATACAAGTAAAAGGCAATTCGTAGTTGAAAAAATTTGTGCTTAATTTTGTAGAAAAATTGTTGACTGTTTTCCTTTTGCTTTTTGTTTTTTGTTTTTTGTTTTTTTTTTTCCGTTTGCGTTGCTTACATTTAAAAACTAAAAACAAAAACCGTAAAATTTTGGTAATGTTTTTTTTTTTTTTTTTGGTTTTTTTTTTCAATGTTTTATGTATATTAAGTTCAATAAATTCGTTACGACACATGGACTAAGACACAGCAAAAAATATTTATGCTTAATTTAGGTTCAGTTTTTCGTTTCTTGTTTGCATTTTATTTGATTTTTTAAACTGTCAATTTCTTCTTTTTTTTTTTTTGTTGTTGTTAATTGCATGTTTTTCACATTTGGGGCGCATTCCATGTTGCCATTTAAATGCGCGTGTAAATATTTTGTTGTTCAATAATAAATAATGAAACAGCTAAAGAACTTTCGTACTTTTGTAGCAATATGTATATATATTTCCTTTGTATACATAGGTGTGGGTTTTTCTGTAATTTTTTTTTGGTTTTTTTTTTAATTTATCTTAATACATACATACATGGACGCTTCTATGACGTCATGTGTAAAATATCTATTGCTTGCTACGATTTGCTGTCATTTAAATATTTAGCAAGAACTGCAAATTGTGTGGCTCACGTTTCTCAAAGTTTCAATGTTTAATTTTGTTTTTAAACTATCGTTATCGTTTACTAGAGCTAAACAATCAACTGTCAATTGTCGCGAGTTCTCAATATCATGCAGCTGTTTTTTTTTTTTTTTTGGTTTTTTTTTTGTGTATGCTATAATTTTGTTTTGATATGTTCGCTTCAAATGCGTTTCATGAAAATACATTTGCTTTGTATTGATTTTTATATAATTTAAGTTTTGTTTTTGTTAATACAACTCCATAAATATGAGTACAGTAAATAGCACATGTAACTACATATGTATATGTATTAAATCGGGGCAAACTTTATTTTCTGCTCAGTATCATAAACATTTTCTTCTTTGTTTTTTATAACGCAAAAAATTTGCTTGTAAAACGTAAATATTTGTTCTTAGTTTTTGGTTTTTTAGGTTTTTTTTTGTTTTGTTTTTTTTTTTTATTATACTTTAGTGTGGCCAAAGCTTATTGTCGGAAGCGTTATGCATTTCATTTACTTTTTTCTCAAACTTTGTTATTATACATATGTGTTAGTATTATAATAAACTGTTTTTTTGTTTACGCTCACATTAAAAAATCCCATTTAAAAACTGCCTCAAATGTGTGTGAGTGTGTGTTTGTGTGTGTGTATTGTAAAAATATTTCGCACTCTTCTAACACTTTGCTAAAAATAATGAAAATAGCAGGAAAAACACACACACATATATAATATTATTCATATATATGGAATTATTGGTTTTGCATGATTTTTTCTTGGTTTTTTTTTTTTTTGTTGGTTTTTTTTTTTTGGTGTCTTTAAAGTGTACTCTTTAGTAAGGCTATTTAAACGTCGGGCTTACGAGCCGCATTCATATATCAATGACATTTTGTTTACTCAAAAATTATTCAATTTGTGTGTTCTTGCTTGGTTCTTTGCTTACTATTTTATGCACTACATTTAAGTTTTTCCTTTGTTTCTTATGCTTACATATATCAACTTTTGACTTTCATAATTGTATATAAACATTTTGGCGCAACTTGGTTTGGATTTTTTTTTTTTAAATATTTTTTTCAACTTTTTCCTTTTTTTTTTTTTTTTGGTTTTGTTTTGGTTTTGTTATTTGTGTGAGCTTCTTGGTTAAGGGGAAAAAATGTTCAAAAATGTAACAAACAATTTATTGGCTTATGCAAAAATGATGTAGCATATGTCATAACCTATGATGTATACATATGTATATAAATAAATTGTAAAATATATATGTTGTTGTATAATTAAATATTGCATTTGGTTTCGTTGAACGTCTGGACATTTTTTTTGTGTTGTTTTTTTTTTGGTTTTTTTTTTGGTTTTTTGTTTTCTTCTTTTGCAGCTACCTAGCATATTAGTTTTAGATATAAGGTATATGTTTGTGTGTGTATATGATGTACGTATGTGTGTGTTAGGTGTAAAATATATAGGTATATGTATATGTAAACTTAAGCATGTCGTATCGGCGCACAACGACAAAACCTGTCGGTGTGTGTGTAAAATATTTTTATATTTTTTTTTTCAAAATTTCTTGAACCACGCTTCTGGCACGCAGTTAAGAACTAAATTTAGTATATATAGTATATATGGTATATATAGTATGTATATATCTATGGCCTGCTTAAGGATTTGATGCAGCTTTCCCGTGCTCAAAGCAAACTCTGCTAAGTTACAAATTTTTGTGAACTTGTATTGTGGGAAATAGATCGCAAGTTTTTCGTAGTCCCATTTTTTTTTGTATTTCTATTTTTCTAATTTTACTACAAAGAGCCAAAAATAATACAATTATTTGTTGTTGTTTTTCTTTTTTTAATAATTCGCGTATAATTAAAATTTTGATTTCAGTACCTGATTGCAATTGGGTTTTATTTTTTATTGGTTCTAGAAACACACATTTTTCACATTTTTTTTTTTTTTTGAGGGAGGGCCTGACCACTTCATAAACACTTAAAAAATGCTACGGACAAATTACAAATTTGCCATCAAGTTTTTTTTTTTTTTTTTTGTAAACTTTAATATGTAAATACACACAAAAACAATGAGCAAATAATGTAGGACATGTTCAAGTTTTTACTACAATATGCTTGTGTGTGGTTTTTTTTGTTTTTTTGCATACAAATGTACATATATGTATGCTAGTATGTTTGACTCACAAATTGCCGTTAATATACATACCAGAACTAATGTTAAGTCGTTCTGTATGTACAGGCATATATATATATATATATATGTTTTTCAATCTAGAATCAGATATAGATGTATGTATACATATATATTTTATCTACCTTGTTTGTGGAACTTATTTGTTAAAAATTTCGAAGTAGGGCACACGGCTAAGTACACATTCTTTTCATGTTTTCTCTTCTTCCTTTTAAACTATATGCATATATATATTTATATATATATATATATATATTTGATTTTACTTTTCTTACTCTTGCAGTTAATAAGTATCGAACGATTTATACCCTCATTGCATTTAATTGCTGTTAAAATTTAGGCATAAGAAAACCAAACAACATCTGCTGTTCCTTGTTTTCCCTAAAGTTAGCTACTTAATGAAAAGACTTTTGGAAATGGAAGATATATACTATATATGTATATGGTCAGAAATCGAGAGTCAGTGTTTGTGGATCAATTATTGTTGGTCTGCTGTCGTTAGCTAAAATTCACAACCATTCAAAACAAGGTTTCTGGAGAAAACAAGTAAGAGGCTCTAGTCGGGAGTTCACGACTAGGCGATACCCTGAACCCTCTTCTACCAACATCAAATAAGACTCGAGCCCATAACAGACCGCATTACTTGCCACCGCCTCTACTCAAAAGCCATACCACCAATTGACTCTTAGCGAGAAAAAACGAATACAATCGAAATTGCAATGCTGTTGATAGAATTCCACGTGGGCTGTCTATATATATATAAAACCACACGTTTTCTTTAAATAACTTCTGTGCTTCTTAACAGATCCTAATGAAATTTTCAACAGTAGACCTTATTGTACTATAGAATATTTGTATATTCCCGCAAAGTCAATTACAATTAAATTGTGGCTTAATTTTATGAGCAATACAAATTGGACAGACGGACAGACAAACCGAAATGGCTAGATCGACTCGGCTTTTGTTGCTGGTCAAGAATATATATACTTTATGGGGTCGCAGATGCTTCCTTCTGGCTGTTACATACATTTGCAAAAATACATTATACCCCTTTTACGAATTTTTAATGGGCTCAGGGTATAAAAAGCAGCTCAATTTAGGAACCCAAAATGAACTATGCCAAATACCTTTTTGTTATGAACATGTGTGTCAGTTTTTCCGATTCGCGATTAGTGAATTAGTTTTTCCTTGGGTTTTTTTCAAAAAAGCAAACTACATGATTTACATATGTTTTCATTTAAAAACTATTATTTAAACTTGTTAACTGCGCGGTGCTTGGATTCATTTAACAATTATCGATAAACGATAATGATAAACGAGTTTAATGCAAGCATGTGTTTGGATTCTTGTAGCTAGTTTGTTGGTTTTTAATTTATCGATAAACGATATACGTTCTATGCAAGTATGTGTCTTTGGACTCTTGTAGCGGGTGAGTATTTACTTTTTTGGCATTTATCGATAAACGATATACGTTCTATGTAAGCATGTGTTTGGATTATAGTATCGTGTGTTTGTTCTTTGCTTTTATCGATAAACAATATACGTTGCATGCAATGTTTGGGTTCTTGTTGCGTGTGTGTGTTTGTTTTTTATTTAGTTTATCGATAAATGATATACCCTTTATCTAGTAATATGTGTTTGGTTTTTTGTTTGCATTTATCGATAATCGATTTACGTTGTATGCAAGTATTTGGATTCTTGTAGCGTGTGTGTGTGTGTGTTTGTTTTTTTTTATTTTTTATTTTTGTTTTTTTGTAAAGTAAAAGAAAACTCAAGCTTTGTTCTCAAGGTTCAGGTAATCAATTTCTAGTCTTATCTGTTGCACTGAGTAGTCTGCTTTTAAAGATATACATATATGTGTATATATATAACTTTTCATATATGTTTCATATATAAAGTACAATTTCAGATAGGTTCTTAGTTAGCATATTCGTTCAAGATGTTTGTTTCATTAATTATTTACTCTTCTATACTTTGTTATTCATTTTTTGTCATCTATTGTTTGGTCAAACGAGCAGAATTGTTAACTTTAAAACCGATACCGGAACAATGCTAACTACATGTTAATGTTACTGTTAAATAGGTCATGAGTTCGAATTACCTGCAAACTATAGTATAAGTACTTAGGTGTAATTTGTGGCATTACATTTTATTGCATATTTCTGCATATTGCTGCATATTGCATATTGCATATTGCATTGAAACAGGATTCGAATTAGGAAATTTTTTAAATTTATTTTGAGGTGTTTGTATTTGCTTTTCGTATTTAGTATTTAGTATTTAGTATATAAAAAACAGTTAGTTGCTTAGTTAGTATTAACTTCAATGCGAGCCTCCAGCGTAAAAGGAAGTTCCTCTAAGGATGTGTATTGCAGCTTTTTTTAACATTTCTTTTTCACTTGGTCAGTTTGCATTAATTGTGGCTTCTTCAAAAATTTATTTGTATTTATTGTTTATACATCTATATAATATATATGCATATATATATGTATACATATTTATATATAAACCTAATTGATTCAAAGGGAAGACATAACATTCTAGAAAAGGTTCTTACTGATTTGTGGTACAATATTATTATTATTATTATTTTTTTTGTTTTTTTTGAGTTAATTATTCGTAAATATATATTTAATTGTATATTTGTTACTGGTATATTTATGTATATGTGATGTATATATATTTTTTTTTTTTCTGAATATATTGTTAAAGCAATTTTTTGTGTTTTTTTTTATTTATTTTTATATGTATACAATATTTAATTCTGATTTTTGTTTTTCGTTTTTCATTTTTTTGTAATATAATATAACTATTCATGACGTGTAAATATCATTATAATTTGTTGTAACTTTTTCAACTACTACAATAAGACAATATAGTTGAGTATATTGTTTGGATTTTGGTGCCTCTATATATACGTATATATAAATATTTGTTCACATGTGTCTGTGTGTGTCTGTGTGTGTCTGTGTGAGTTCTATGTAAACTTTTCGAAGAACTGGCCAATTTGTTAGTTCATGTGCAAAAGCACAAGACTGTTAAATGTTTAAAGTTTTAATTATTGTTTACTTAATGTTTTTTGTTGTTGTTGTTGTTGTTGTAGGAATGACACTTTAGTAAAGACAACATTCAAACAGTTAAGATGCATTGCATTGCGCTAAGTTTCTCAATTAGTTAATATGAATTAATAAATACTTTTACCTTTATACTTATTTTTATATATATATATATTATTCATATAATGTTTATCATTTAAAATATCAAAAGTGGATGGAATTATGTGATTCTAGTTATTACACGCTCTGCATACATATATATATATATATATATACATACATATATATATTTTATTGCATATGTAATTAAATATTTGAGTTCCTTTTTTTCGGATCAAAACTTTGTTGTTATTGCTGCTGCTGCTTCTTCTTCGTCTACTAATTTTAAATCTATAACAATTTACTCGCTTATGTACAAAAATATCTAGAGAGATGGTTTGGATACACACATAAAAATGAAACCATTTTTGGAAAAAATTACATGTTCTCATTACAAAAATACAAAGATGCCGAGTTCAAATCAATTTGAAAATCGAGCTAATCGAGTTTTTTTTTGGTTAGTTCGGTTTACATATTGCTCAATCATTGAAAGTTTACAAGTTTTTTTTCGCTACCTGCACAATATTCAATATTCAATAAAATATTGTCATCTGTGACGGGTGCAAGTAGAAAAAGAATTAGAACACAAGCAAATCAATTCTTAATTGATCAAGATTTAACTAAGTATTCGGGGGGGCGGGGCGAGGATTGCTAAAAATTAGTGTTCCATAAATTGTTGTTATATACATACATATATATATACAATATATATATATATGAATTTTGTTGAAGGTACTTTTACCATTTAGAATGCTTTCTTGTGCTTTATTGTATACTTAATTGGTTCAAAATTTGTGGCCTACGCTGTCCATGTGTTGTGTGCAGGTGTATTGTGGTGTGTGTGTGTGTGTGTGTGTGTGTGCAATCTGGCAAAATGTTAAAGCAAAGAACGAGAGAGAGAGAGAGAGAGAGGAGAGAGAGGAAGAGAGGTCATGCAGCTCAATTGTTTGCTCTTGCAATCTAACATAGAATTCGACCCCATAAAAATTTTAATAAAAATCAATATCAATATGTCAAATATTTTCAATTAAGAAATATATTTTAATCAACAATTTATTGATTATAAAATTGTTTATAAAAAGTCAATATTTTTTGGCAATCAATATCGACCTTTTTTCGATAGAAAATAATCGATAACAAAAATAAATGAATCGCCAGCATAAAATATAAAGATATTGTTAAATATAAAAAATATATAAGAAAAAAACATAAAGCATTATAAGAAGTACATTTAATGTATGATGAAATATGGTTGAAATTAAAAAAATATAAATTTTTTATCCTAAGACAATTGTCTGTAACTTTGCCAGAATGCAACCCAATCAAAAATGAGCCAGATATGTTGTTAGAAGAGTTTTTTTTGTTTTGAATATTGTCATAATAAACTTCGTTCTTCCGTTTTAAGGGATTCTCTATTCAATTCTGTGCTATATTTAAAGTATGTGTATAATTTTTTAAACATTCAAAGAACAAAATTGATTTGTAAAATTGAAATACGCACACATAAAATACCCTAGCTGTATGTTTGCCCTATGTCAATGATTTTTAGTTTTCAGCTATTTTTTTTTTGAGTGCTTTTCCCTTTGGGTAATATTTTAATTTATTTGTTATATTATTTACGTTTTTTTTGTAAAAATTAATTTCCTAAATAATGTTTCTCAAAAGAAAACGTGAATCTAAAAAACTCTTGGAAAATATACTCATAAGTGTGCCGGATAATGTGCCATAAAATGGCAAAATGGCAACCGGCACCTGACCATATATTATTACGATTATACGATTAACACTATCACAGGCAAGGGGGGGAAGGGAGGGGGTTGGATCAATAAAAAAAAAAACAATATCATCTTAGTATATGTGTTCGTTCATCCATGTCTAAGTTAGAGAACCAAAGTGCGCTTTTGGTGGTCAAAGGATTCGATTTTCTTTTTCGTGGGAGGGGGGATGGGGGAATTTTCCAATTGGCCAACATTTGCAGAGGCCTTATAGAGATGCCCGATAGCCCGAGTTCGAATAGTTTTGTAACATATATCTACATAGATATATATATATATATGTACATATCTATTATGCTTGTATATGTATATATTTATGTGTATATGTATATGTATATGTATATGTATATAATGTAGCTTACTTAATTGGTATGTATATCATGTATAGATTGATTAAAGAGTTAAATCGCATGCAAAGTTCGGAAATAGTCTGCCGTTGCGAATAAAATGGTAAAAGGTGTAAAAAGCCTAAGGAGTACAGTCAGCAAAAATGGTATAAGTTTGTTTGGTTGTTCTTCTTTGTTCTTGTTGTTCTTGTTGTTCTTGTTCTTCTTTTAAGTATACTTTATTTTTGTTTTTGTGTATATGTATGTACGTAGCTTGTAAATAGTTGTATGCATATGATTCATACTCGTTATAAACTCGTCTAATCCAAAATTATAATATCAATTCGAATAGTTTTTTCTTATTAACCGCGTCTTGCGGAACTTTCCGATTCGGTTATCGATATCAATGGGCATGGCCCGCACAAGGGTTAAAGCGTTAGACAGCGTCGTTATGCAAGTAACTGTGTGTGTGTGTGTTTGTGTGTGTGTGTGTGTGTGTGTGTGTTTGTGTGTGTGTGTGTGTGTGTGTTGAGGAACATGAAGTCTTAACCCTTGTGCAACACACAACTAAATACAGCTTATTCAAAAAAAGTACATTATTTTTAGAATATTTAGTTAAATTAATTGTTTTTTCTCGCCTCGTTTTCGCGTCCAAAACTTTGCTTTTTGGTGTTTTTTTTTGCTTTTTTTTCCAGTAAAATTGATTTAAGTGTTATGTTTTTTATTTTCTCAGCTACTGCTTCTTGTATTAAGATTAATTTCAGTTTGCTTTTAAGTTCACTTTAGTTAATATTCCTTGTTGTTTTTTTTTATGTCTAATGTAAATTAGTTAGGTGCCAAGCCATGCATATATTTATGGTATATATACACATACATATGTATCTACAGATATATATATATATGTTTTTTTTTTTAATTGTTATTAATTCATACTTTTTTGAGGCAGCTTCTTGAGTTCTTAACCTTTTTTGTTGTTTCTCGTTCTTTCACGTCTTGTTAAATGTTCATGAATACGTTGCACAAAATAATTGATTTATATTAAATATACAATATATATATACATATTGTGTATATTAAAATGTGCAGAATTTTCGTGGCTTTTATAACTTGTTATTTAGTTTCCTATTTGTGCCAATTGTTATTGCTATGCACTCTAAATTCAACTGCCTAACAATTTTTGTTTTGAGTTTTGGTTTTTGTGTGGTTTTTTTTAACTATACAACATCATAAATAACTCACATAAAATTGATCAACATCTTATTGTTAGTTTCTCTATATTTATATAGTTTGCCATATAGATATATGTATATATAGACATACATACAGATATATCTATATGTCATGTGTGTATATTGTTTGTATATAATTCATAAAACATTCTAAGTATATATATTGTTGTTGTTGTTGTTGTTGTTGTTGCTGTTGTTGCTGTGAATACTTTTTTTCATATATTTTTTTTTTATTTTTGACATCATTTTCATGTGCATTTTAAGGATTTTTTTCAAATTCATTAATTTAATTTATTTAAATTTTACTCAAATATTTTGTTGCTTGATTCTTTGTTGTTGTAGATATTATGCATACATATATATGTATATAATAATGTCACATAATAAGTTGACTTTTGTCCCTATATGCATGCACATATATCTATATATATCTATATATATATATTGGTGCCTAAAAATATTGTTCCTGTCTGTTTTGCTTTCTTTACCATTTTTGCTGTGTTTGTTTTTTGTTTTTTCTTTCGAACTTCCGTTGGCGTCTTCCTCAAAAAGTGTGTCTAAAATGTGAGGCACGCTTCGAAGAAAAAAAACAGTTAATAAATTTATTAAACACTAAATTACAAATTGCTTCTTTTTTTTTTAAAGCCTTTGACAACACAGGGAATTGTTTGTTAAGTTATTAAACTATTTTTTTCTTTTGTTTTGCAAAAACTTGCTTTGTTATGTTAAGTTTTGAATGCTTTTGCTTTGCTTCATGTGATTTTTGATTGCATAACAATTTGATCTCCAATCTGGCAATACGATAACTAGGGAGTACATAGACTTACGCATATATATATATATATATATATATCAATATATACATATGTTGAGTTAGCCAAGTATTGTAATGCACTCCATTCATGTTCATGTCCAAAACATAGATCATATATACATATACATATGTATACATATATAGTAAAAATGATCCGTTTTAGCATCGTTGTTATCAGTTTATATATATATTAGTGTGTGTGTGTGTGTGTGTGTGTCATGCTTAGTTCATACAAAATTGTGGCCAAAGTGTTGTTTGTGGAAGTGTAAATACATATTTGCTAAACTTTTCCTACGTAGAGCCCCCCACTAATATTAGAATATCGTTTTATTTGCTACAAGTTTTTTTTAGTATTCTGTTTTTTGTTTTAAAGAATTCGCATTGCAAGGCGCGCTTAGTTTTTGTTATTTCTTGCTTTTTGTTTGTTTTTGGTTGGTCAAATCTTAAATATTACATTTGGTTTGGGTTTTTGTTGTTGTTGTTGTTAATTATTATCTTTGCTTTTCAATGCTATGTAGATTTTTCGTTATAATATTCTCTAGAATACGTCTTTGCTTTTCCATACACGTAAAAATTGTTGTTTCTTTGTTTGGTATTTGTTTTTGTTTTTGAACAACCCAGAGATATTTAAATTGCATGCTGCGATTATACCTATATATGTATATATGTATATGTAAATCGAAAGTTATGCACTTACATATATGTAGATATATGCATTGTATATATATCTAGATTTGTTCTATATATATATACATATATATGTATATATATATATTAATTCATATATACATTTTAGATGCTAGGAGTTTATATATAATAATTAGTATGTAAATGTTAAGTATGCAATGTAGATTTTGTGTATTACACTGAGAGAAATTAGGAAGTTTTTAGTTGCTTAGTTATTATGCACGCCATTTGGCTGCAAATAATTTTTGTTTTTTTGTGTGTTTTTGTTATTGTTGCTGTTAATTCTGTTCATTTAAAATTCTAGAAAAATAAAAGCTTTCTAATTGCTTCGTTTTTTGTTTGTTTTGTTTGTTTGGTTTGTTTGTTTGTTTGTTTTTTCGTATGTTTTCTACATATGTCTTCCAACAATGGAACTCTCTAATCTATGACCGAATAACATTTTATTCATTGTATAGTTTTAATTGTAATGCAACTTTTTAGCTGGATCTCAAACAGTTTCATCTGCCTCTACCATATATATATACATATACATATACATATTCCTATATTATGTATATGTGTATATATATATGCTGTTTTTCTTACAGTGTACTAGTAAATGTGTAAACATACATATACATATACATGCATGTGTGTTTGTTTTGTTGTACACACAAGAAGAAAAACACAATGAGGACTCACTAAATTATTATTACAGCACACATCGATAAACATTTATATTATATTCGATATCTGTTCTTTGCAAAGATCATGGCACTAAGTTAAGTATGTGCATGTGATTATATAACTGTAAAACATGCACACACACACACACACACATGCACACGCACACACACATGCACACGCAGACAAAGAAGACGGCAGGTGAAAAGAAAACGATTTTCTCTTTGAGCAGACAGATCTATCGATAAGTCTATCGACAAAAAGCAATCTACGTAGTGTAATCGTATCGATATAAATGTTTTAGCTTTTTACAAACATTATGTAAATAATTCTCACTGATATGTACGCAAATTTAACACAACAACTCGCTAAGAGCATCCATTTATATTTTTTATTTTCATTTTTATTTCTTGTTACTTTTAGGTTTAGGTTAAATCCATAACATGGACAAGGCTTTAAGCGCAACAAATTAAAGGGAATATTAACTGAAGACAGTCCGATGTGTACTAAGAGAGAGAAGGGGGGGGGGAGCGCCTTTGTCGTGTGCTAGAAGAAAAGTTGTTGTAGTACTCAAAAACTCTATATAGAACTCTAGTAAAATGCTTGAAAGCTGCAAAAATAATTACCCTAAACTAGACGATATCTATTCTAATGCTAATAAAAACAGCTGAAACGTTAGATTTGGACAAAAAAAACTTTTCGGATATTTTAAAATGCTAACATTTAAGATATATGTATATATAAAATTATATAGTTCACAAGCGATTCTAGCGCTAATTAGTTGCTGTCTTTGATATTTAGTTAGAAAATCTAGTTGATATTTGGTTGGCTTAGCTGCAATTGGCTTGGATCAACTGTGTTCTCTCAGCTCCGAGTCAAAATCCTTAAAATATGAGCTAGCAGCAATTCAGAGCAGGACGTACAACAATTGGCACAGTTCAGAAAGGGCGATGCCTTTCGTCTATATAAGATTATCAGGTGCAACTCGAAAACTGTGAAACAAAAACTTTAAAACGAAAATATATGTGTATAGATTTACAGATATGTTTTTAAATCAAAACTCACATAATGTTATGAACTTTTGCAATAGTATTCGTGAAATAGTTCAATTTACAGCAATATTTTAAATTAAAATTTATATAAAAAACATAATAATATTAACAATAGAAAAAATAGGTTAATTGAAAAAAAAAATCTAGATAAATAAAGCTCAATATTAAAAAAAAAGATAATACATTATTGCATTATTCAAAAATAAAGCTCAAACAAGCGTATTTATTATTTTAATATAATGCGGAATTATTCAAATTTAAAGCTCAAATTGCTCAAATATTGAAAAAATAAATAATTTTTTATATGCTTTAATTAATTGTATTTTATATTTTTTTTTAATATTTTTTATTTTTACTTGAACACAACTCAATTTAATGAACATTTTTTTGTATATTTGCAATAAAAAATGTTCTCAAAAAGTTGGGTATAAATTATATTTCAAATCATAAATAAAACACAAACTATTTTTTGTTAAACTTTAAATGTATATATACAAAATGATCATAATAAAAAAGAACACATAAATATATACATATATTTTTTATAAATATATTTATAAAAGGAGAGAGAATAAGAATTATTATTGATTGCGAGGAACTTTGTGTCTTTGAATCTAATGCTGTCTTTTGGGCGTGTCACGCCCTTATAATATTAAAGTGGGGGAGGGGGGCGGGAGGGGCGTGGCAAGAAATTCAACATTTGGTAGTGTGTTCGTCTTAGTCTCAAATTTGCTCAAATAGCTTGAAACAACTGATTTGAAGCAAGGTTTTAGCGAAATAATTAAAGTTTTAGTTGCTGCTTTTAGTTAAGCTTAATTTCGTTTAAATGTTGAATGCTGCGCTGTTTTGTATAACTATTTGTAATTGATTTGTGTTTATACATATTTGTTTATTTATTTATATATATAAATATATAAATATATATATATGCATAAATCATTTGCCATGCTTCGATTTTGTAAACATCCTTTTGATTACACAATTTGTAACGATTTTTTTTTTTTTTTGGATTTGTTGTTGTTGCTTTTCAAAGGTTTCTATTTAATTGATTGCTTTTCGTTATGTTCTGTTGACCAAAAAAAAAAAAAAATATAAAAAAATATATATATATATATATATATATATGTTTAAGTCCTGCTTACTACAAAATCAATCCAATCCAAACCTCACACCTTGAGCCTCGCATTCTGTCTGCAAATTGGATTTATGTCTCATAGTTTTTTTCTGCTTAAGATTTGATTCGATTTCTTTGTTTAATAACTATTTATATATATATTATTATTCATTTAGTTGTTTATTATATATATTTTTTTGTTTGTCTATAATAAGGCGAAAAATAGCATCAAAAAATTGACGTACACTAAATGGTTTTTCTTCTGCTCATTATTGTATTACATATACATATGTATGTATACCTTCTGTATACCTCTATATATATACATATATACATATATATACACGCACATATATCTTGTGTATATATATGTATATACATGCACATAGACGTATGTATGTGTGTAGACTGGGTGTATATGTATGTATATCATTTGTTAGCATCGTTTCCATCGCTAGTACCTTACCTGCCACGCCCAGAATTCAGCAATGGGCGTGGCCATCGTTTAAAGAGCATTCGCTTAACTGTGTGTTTTCGTTTGCTGTGTGTTTGTCGTTCTTCTTCTTACTGGTTTTTTTTTTGATAATTTTTTTTTTTTTTTTTGGTTTTTTTTTTAGGAGTAGAGTTTCAACTTTTCCATTTCGATTTTTTTTTTTTTTTTGCTAATACATTTAAATATTTCAAATAAAATGCATAATATTTTGTATATGTTGTATATGTATATATAGATATATGTTTTGTTTTTTTTTTTGTATTTTTGTTTTTGTTTTTGTTTTTTCATTTATCAATATCTTTAATATATATATATATATATATACTAAAATAATTTGATGTATAAAGCGTTTGGATTTTGTTTTACATCATTTCTTTGACATTTTGTTGTTGTTGTTGTTTTTAGTTGATTAATAAATTTAACTAAATGCACAATATAAGACATGAATCTACATAAATGAAACACGCAACTAGGCAAATATGGGGGCTAGAGGGTGGGTGTGTTGTAAGTTTTCGAGTGTTGTAAATGGAGAGAATATTCAAAAATGGCTTCTTTTTTTTCTCAAAGTGTACACAGGCATTTGATGGTGTGTATGTGTGTGTGTATGTGTGTTATTAGTAGTTTAAGTAACTAAACTTAAATCACGACTTGCCGCGTAGTCCAACCTGGCTGATTACTTGGCCGAGCTGAAGTCGGTGCGATCTAATTAGAATATGCGTACATATCTCTCTCTCTCTATATATATATATATACTTGTGTGTATATGTATGTGTATATATGCATGTATAGATTTCGTTCTTATATATACTATATACTCCTGATTCCATATGTATAGCGTATATGTATAGTGTTTATATGCTCCATTTTGAATAATCGAATTCCAACGATTTCTTCAATCGCAATTTGACATTCAACCAACCGTTTTAAACAAATGTTGAAATTTTCATTCAATTCTGTTTTGACTGATTTCGGTTTTTTCATCATTTTAGTTTTTTTTTTTGTTTTTTTTTTGTTTTGTAAGCGTCTTATTGAGGAACAAATTAATTAACAAATGTTATTGGAAACGTAAACGCTGCTGCATCATGATTGCACACATTCTTGTTGTCGTTTATCGTTTGCGTTAGTGTTATCGTTATCGTAATCGTAATCGTTATCGTTTAGTAGAAGATTAGCTTTATGTATTGTATGTTTGCATTTAGGTATATACGTATGTACGTTGTTTTGCTAACTGAGCAAGTTCTTCGAAAATGTTTCGTTACGTTTGTCACAATTCATTCTCAATATTCATTTTCGTTACTTTGTTTTTATTATTATTATTATTATTATTAGTTGTTATTATAATGTGTATATAAACAAAATTAATACGCTTCATTATCGTCGTACATAATAGTTGTTGTTAATATAGTTATACCATATATATATCTATATATATAATAATTGTTGTTACTTTCATTTCACGTTTTTATTGTATATATTTAAAAAAAAAATAAATCTTTGGCAGCATCTTCAAATTTTCTTCATCAAATATGAATTACATGTGATTTTGTGTTTGTTTTTTATTTTTTTTCAATATTTTCTTCAATTCAATATTTGTTTCTCATACATTTACTTTTTGGTGTCTTGTGGTATGCCAATCGAAAATGTAAAATAGAAAACAAAGCATATAATTAAATATAACATAACGTGACTGAGGACTTGAGTGTTGTACATAGAATGTATATAAAGTTAAGATTTGTTTGCTTGAGTTGTTAACACAAAATTTATAAAGTATATAACACAATAAAGTACATGAATAATAATAAAACCGAAAATTGGTGGAAAGCATTCGACTCTGCCCACATTGTACGCAATCAAATAGCAATTTATGTTTCTTTTTTTCCGTTTTTGTTTTTGTTTTTTTTCTTCATAATTATTAAATAATAGTATAATAAAAAAAAAATATGCCTTTTCTTAGTTCAGTTTTCGTTTTTTCTTTACGTTTCATTTGAATTGCTTTTGCTTTTCTTGTAGCTAAGCCACAAAAGAACGGCCTCAAAAATGTTATTGGCACGAGTTAGCTGAGTTGGTTAAATGGGGCGTGACGTCAAACCGTTACGAACCGTAATGTTGTTACGTTTAATGTTAACGGAAAAGTTCGTCATCACGTTAAGTGTTCTATGTAACTTTTACATTCAATTTTCCGCCTTGCATTGCGTGGTTAGTCATGTTACGTCGCCTGTACGTTACGTGTTACGTTTTGTGTTACGTTACGTGTTACGTTTTGTGTTACGTTACGTAAGTGATGTTTTTCTTGTCGCGGTCACAAATTTATTTTCGTGTCTTTCTTTCGTCGCGTTAGGTCTGTTGCGTGATGCTACTGTTACTTCTTTCGATTATTTGGCGTTACGTAATACGTTAACGTGTTCCATGTGACGTATGCTCTGTTGACTAGTTGCTCTGGCCTAAGTATGTTTGCATGTGGTGTTTCGTGTAGTACATTTGTGTCTATGTGCGGAATCCAATTGTTTTTTATTTCTTTTGCGTTTTTGTTTAATGTCCAGTGCCACGCCCAATGGCCGACCAACCCAGCCGCCTTTACCATTGGCTAAACTTATATATGTATATATTTTAGCTAAATGTTATACATATACACATACGAGTGGTATATATATATATATATAATGTAATTGTTATGTAAAAAGTTTTAGTTCATAATCTCAACTAAATTGTAAATTTGATTTAAACTTAAGCACATTTTTTCATAAATTTGTATGCAATAGGAAATCAATTAGTTAACGTTTACTTTCATTCTTTCTCTTGCTTTCTCTTCCTTTTCTATGGTTATTTTGAAACAGATTCAGTTTGCATTAAAAATCATGTTTCCGTTAACTTAATATCATTTGTTTTTGGATGTTTTATTTAGTTTTAGTATTTGTTTTTTTTTTTTTTTTTCTTTTTGTATCTTGAATTAAACCTAAAAAAATTTTATTTTGTTTGAAACAAAAATATTTTGTTTTTGCTGTTTGCTTCCTCTTCAAACTAAAATAGACAAAAAAAAAAACAAAATAATAATTTGTAAATGTTATAAATAAAAGCGTGTGGAATTACAATTTCTCTTTTCTTTTTTTTTTTTTCTTCTTTTTGAAGGTTTTCGTAATAACTAGAAACAAAGTGTAAAAAGTCGCTTTTTAAATAAGATTTTGTTATTTTGAATGTTTCAAAAACGTTTATAACAACTTTAAGAGTTTCGATTTGTTTGTTTGTTTGTTTTTTTCTCACAGAATTTTGTTGACTATGTAAGGCGCAAATAAGAAGAAGGTAAACAAAATTTGGCATATTTCACATTTTTGTTTTTTCTGCTTCTCTTTTTTTTTTTTTTTGTAGTGTTTTCTTAATACTTGTTTATTCATATATTTTGTGTTTTTTTTTCTGTTTTTTTTGTAGTAATGCAGCTGCAAAGACAACAATTTACGAAAATAAGAATTCTAAGTAAATTCACTAAGCACAATAGTATTTTTGTTGTTTTTTGTGGTTGGGGAGGAGGATGCCTTCGGGCTTCGTCAAACCATAAAAAAAAATGATTGTACATAATATAACATGATGTCATCATCTTAATCAAATAGTAAACTAAAATTATTAACGTATTTACGCATATAAATTATAATTATATTTCAACAGCCAAATTGTTCACAAAAATTGCATTTTCTTTTTTCTCTTACATTTCTTCGACAACAACTTTGGGAGGAGGTTACCTTTTGTTTTTTTTTTTTCTCTTTTTTGTTTTTTGTTTGTTTTTAACTTAGCTTATTAAAGAAAATGTATATAGAAATTCATAAACATAATATGATGTGTGTCGCTTGAAGATTTCAATATTTAAGAGTTGTACAACAACAAAAAGATACAAAATAAAAGTAATCATAAGACAATTAAAAGCGTTTCACAAACTTATTCAAATAGTTGTAGCTATAGCTATATAGTTCTTGGTTTTCATAATAAAGTGTAGCCTCACACGTAGTATCAACGAAAAAAAAATAAAATAAAATAAAAGTCAGGACATTTTAATAAAAAAAAAAAAACAACAATTATACATAATTAAACAGTATAAGCATAAATTGTTTCGACAATTTAGTTTTGTTTAGTTGTTTTGTTGCTGCTGTGCTCTACAAATAAAATACGATTTAAAACATATTATTCGGTGAAAATGTTGTTTAGAACTTTTGTTTTTGTTTGTTGTGTTTCTTTGTTTGTTTGTTTAAAGAAAACGCAAATAGCGTTTAAAATGTACATATATATTTCATATAACGTACATGGAAAACTAGAATTAAATAAATGACAAGATTAAAGTTATTCATATGAAACACATTCAAATTTAACGGCGTTTAACGAATCACTAAAACAAGTGTTTGTTATATTAAAAAAATAATGTTAAAAGTTAAATCAATTAACTGGTTACATACACATTACAATATGCCAATTCACTTCGATACGTTTAATTGTGTATGTATTGTATATATATACTAGGCGTTTAAGTGTGTGTGTGTGTGTGTGTGTGTGTAAGTGTTGTGTGTGTAAGTGTTGTGTGTGTTGTATATAATAAAATGTGTGTTACAGCCTATAAAAAATAAGTTGCTTCGCTCTTAAATATTTCATCATAATTATTATGATCTTTTTTTTTCACTTAGAACATAGTCAAAAATAAATTGCCATTTTTACATGATAAAAAATTCACAAAAATTATTTGTAATCGATTGTAAAGAATAAAGAACAACAAAGTCATAATATTCACATAACTAATCATAATAATAATAATTATAATAATAATAATAATAATAGTATGTTATGTTTTTTGTTTTTTTAAAAATAATAATGTCTTGGGAGTAAACCAGCCTTATATATTGTATTACAACGGGAAAGAAATGGCACATGCCCCAAATATGTGCTATAGAGTCTATACATATTGATATACATACATATGTATATAATATATTATATATAGTATATGTATATGTATATGCATATGTATATGTATATGTATATGTGGGCATATGCACACGTATGTATATGTTTGTTTTTGTATGTATATAAGCAAGAGGAATATCGTTTTAACATTGTAAATATATATATAGAACTTAACAATAGTTTTATTTTGTTTTGGTTTTTCTCATGGTTTCTTTCCTTTCCTACTTTCTTCCATTTCAGTATTAGTATTGATTTGTTTATCATTTTGTTTACTTAGTTGGTTGGCCTAATGCATTGCAAATTTGTTGCTTTTGTTTGTTTGTTTGTTATTGTTATCTTTTTGTTTGGTTTGTCAGCTTACATTTAGTTTGTATGTAAATTTTTGTTATTATTACTAACACACTCACAAACGCGACAATGAGAACATATAGCACACATACACACACGCAACACACACACACACACGCACACACAAGCACACCATAACAAACACACACACACGCCGCATAATGCGCATATTGTTTGTGTTTGTTCTAGATATATATATATATATATATATAGATGTACATATCCACATAGATGCATATACACAGCGACAAAAATCAGCATATATGTGTTTTTTTTTTGTTTTGTATATACATATGTATGTATATATGGCAAAGTCATATAGTCATAGGAGTTTACATATGTCTGTTTAAGATATTTTTGTTTTATATATATATTGTTTTTTATATTCATACACATACGTATATAAATAAATATCACCTTATATAAGCAGCAGTAAGGAAAAACCTAAACACTTTTGTTTTTTATTTTTACGTTAAAATTTAAAATATCTGTTAGTTGTACACAATTTTAGATGTTGTTCATTATTGCCTGGTTTTTCCTGTCCACTTTGAAAATGTGCACAAAAAGGGCACGTTTCCGCATATATGTAAATGAATATATATACACACATATATATATATATATATATTTATATATTATATATATATATATATATATATTTATATATATGTATATATATATATATATGTATAGCATGAAAAATATATGCGTTTGTTTTTGGTTTTCATCGAAAAAAGATTTTGGAAGGGGTTTTGCACAAAAGAGCTAATCGGTCCATATAACAATATATATGCCTATTAATAGATAATAAGTAACATGTAGTTGAGTGTGTTGTGTTGTGTTGTGTTGTGTTAAGTGTATATGTGTGTGTGTGTTTGTGTGTGTGTTGTGGAAGTGTTGTTGTTTGTTCTGTGTGTTTGTGATTTAGTGTTTCGTGTCGTATGACAATTTTAACAAGAACATAACTAAAAAAAAAATAAAAAATAAACAATTAAACAAAAGCATTTTTTTTTTTTTTTTGTTAAACGTGTTGAAAAATATGCGAAGATTTCTTCCTTTCTTTTCCATTGATTTGTTTTTGTTTTTACACTAAGTAAAGTTGTTTGTTTCTTGTTATAGATTTGTTTGTTAAAATTTTTTTCTTTTTTTTTTTTTCAGTAGCGCTAATCGTGTTTTTGTTTTGTTTTTGTTGTTGCTATTAAATTAGAGATCAAAAATAGTATTGTTGCATTTTGTTGTTGCTTGTTGCTGTTGTACGATGACAACACTTCTGCTTAAAACGTGTGTTCGAGATTCGAGATGTTTCGCCCGTTTTCGCCCCCATATATATATATATATATATATATATATATATATATGTATATGTATATTATTGTGTAGCATTGTTGCACCGCCTAACGGTACTGAGCTGATCCTTTTCTCGAGCTTTTCTATATGGAAGGCGGCGGCTTAGCTCGAATCATATTGTTGCTATGTTGCTCCATGTCGGTGTTGCTGCTGTTGCTGCTGCTGCTGCTGCTGGTGATGTTGCTGTTGCTGTTAATTATGCTATTGTTGTTCCTGTTGCTGTTGCTGTTGTTTGTTGATTGTTGCTGTTGCTGTTGCTGTTGTAGTTGCTGCTGCTGCTGCTGTTGTAGTTGCTGTTGTAGATGCTGCTGTTGCTGTCTACGGCATCCGTATATCTTGCCCGACGAGTATTTGTAGTTGTATTTGTTCATATCGACAGCTGGACGATTGTTGCGCGCTTTGATTTGCAATCAGTGAACATAGAGGGTGTTCAGGACGAGCACATGATGATTGTTTTTGGCCAGCGTTACTACATAGCCCTCTGAGGTGATTTTCAGGCCGCAGCACCGTGAAACCTGCATGGGTCAGTCAAACAATTAAATTAGTATCGAAATCAAAACCAAAGCTAATACTAGCTAGATCAGTTGAAAATGTCAACTGTTTGCGGCTGACGAACTCTGGCAAAGCACCACATTCATCAAGTGAGCTTGGCAAGAATATTATGGACTTGATCTTTAGAAGAGGTCACCACTAAACAACCTGCGCCATTTGACAAATATCTGCTGCGAATATGCACGCGTATATGTTAGCAAATTTGAGCATTGAGCATCGATTTTTTAGCGTTTATACGAAAAGACGTCTTGACCAGCATGACGGACAAAACCCCTTGATATTTGTGCAGGGCACTGCCCCTATTCTATTGCGAATAGAGTAAAGCAATTGAATGCTAAATATATAAGAACACGTAGTATAAGTTGATAATTAAATGAATACAAAATATAATACGTCATATGCAAACCTTAACATGGGGGCACTCGAACTCGGATTGAAGCGCGCCTTCGCGCGAATAACAGGCCACATGGAAGCGATTGCCGTGCGAATCGCCGATGAGTACATCTCCAGCGTTGGATATGTCAATGCCATTTGGAAAGCAGGTAACCTTCTCGTTGCCAATGCGATAGAGGAATGTGCCGTCCTCTTGAAAAACGGCCACGCAATGCCCCTTAAAATCGCATACATAAAAATCGTTGTCTGCAATTCGATAAGAATATATGTTAGAAGAAATATGTATATACCAGTTGCAGCTTCTGCCCGTGGCTATTACTTACCACGTATGGCTATATCGGAGGGTTCACGCATATAGTCGCTGCAATCGAACCAACGGACCAGTTCGCCCTCCTCGGAGATAACAAAGACGGTGGGCGAGACGCTGTCGACGGCCACAATGTGACCCTTGGCAGTAACAGCCAGACCCGCAACGATATCAATATACCTACAATGATTGATTGGCAAATTGATTTACAGTTAGATGAATTCAATTACACACACACACGCACACACACACATACCTGATTGCAATTTTACGCATAAAGTGTCCGCATTTGGAGAAGATTTGCATGCGCGAGCGCTCGTTGCCGCGATCGCAGACCACAAATTTGCCATTGTTATGCATGACGGCCACTTTACGTGGATACCAGAGCTGGCCCTCCTCCTTGCCGGCGACGCCAAATTGAAATTTGAGTGCGCCCATTTTGTCAAAGACCTCGATCCGGTGATTGTTGGTATCGGCGACAATGATCTCCTCATCGACGCCCAGACAAAAGCCGTGCGGTGAATTGAACTGTCCCTTTGCGGTGCCCAGCGAGCCAAATTTGCAGCGTATCTGCATGGGCGTGGCCTTGTTGCGGCCCGTCACAACGCTGGTGGTGCCGGGCGGCGCGACGGCATGGAAATTATTAAGGCCCATCTCCTCGACGCCGCCAACGATCGGATTCAATGTCTGCAGACTGGGCGATGTAGCTGCCGGCATGCAGAAATCTGTTAAAATATAATCAAGGCACGTTGAGCTTCCGTTCGACGACAACAAATCGTGATGCTCATCTGTGTGTTGGGTGGTATTTGGGAGTGTTTGGATTTGTTGTTGGTATTGTTGGTGTTGTTGGTATTGTTGGTGTGTGGGTTGAGTGTTGAAAAAAGGAAAAAACTTAAAAGTTATCAAAACAAACAAAAATAAAAAGAAATAAAAAACAAAAATATGAATGGGTCTTTCGGTAAGCCGAAGATTACAAACTTGCAACCACTGCGCATTACACAATCAAATATTCAGATCTTCGATAGATTTTTTTAGGAAAAAACTAATTTATTTACACATTACTTGAAGATATAGAATCGCATAGAAGCGTCAGAGAATGAGAAAGGACAAGATAAACAATAAGAGAAGAGAGTAAAAGCAGACGTGACTATTTAATCTGTTAGCCTTTCTTAGAAATATGAAAATCGCAGAGAAAGGCGATATTAAAGTGCCAAAGCACGTGTGAAAAGGCAGGCAGCTGAATAAGACAGAGAGAGAGATAATGTCATGGTGAGAAAGAGCGAGTGAGAGTAAGAGAAATCGGGTAAAGTTCGCCTAAATGAGCGGAGATCTAGAAATCTATATTATATTATTAGTTTCCCAGTCATGGACATAGGTAAATCTTTCCATTGTTTCTTTTTCGTAATTTTTATGGAAATCTATAAACAAAATTAAAATATATGATTTACCAGAGTCTATTGTCTCAGTAATACGGACAGGCATCCATACCAAAACACGTTGTCATTCAGAGATGTCTCTTTCTGTCGGTCACAAAGGATTCCCTACACATTTTTAGCAACTGATTTTAATAGGTATGTATCGACTCCGTGAAACTGCATGGCTATTTGTTTTCTATTTCAAATTGTTCTGAATTTTCATTAAGCTGAAATGTTCTATAACCTGTCAAAGGTCCGACCATTTCGGCATTGCATACTGTCTGCAAGGATGTAATGTGTGTGCAATGGGAAGCAAGCATGTGAACAAGATTAGGAGGAATTACTCACCATTGTTGTTGAGTCCGAGCTTGGCCAGAGCTTGCAGATTGTTAAGGGCACGCTGATCACCCGACAGAATGTCGGCCAGTGTAATGGGCTGTGTGGGCGTAACCGCCGAGGCGGGAATGACCGCCTGCTGATGATGGGACGCAGCGCCGCCGGCGGCGCCGGAGGTAGCGGCCACAGCCACGGCATTGGAGCTGCCAACGGCCAAAGTATCATTTAGAGTATCCGGTATGCTCTCAGTGAGGCTGGCCAAACGCGACAGATTATATTCGAGCATGCTGAACGGTGGCGGTGGACCGCCAGCATTCATGCCCATGCCATTGAGTGCGCCCAGGCCCATGCCCACAGCACCATTGTTGGATCCGGCATTGAGATTAACATGGCCGGCCGATTGCTGCACCTGGACAATGCCCTGAGGCGTCACCATTTGCGCAATTTGCTGGTTCACGGGCAGCGTTTGTGGCTGTTGATGCAGGACCTGTTGCTGCTGCTTTTGTTGCTGCTGCTGCTGCTGTTGTTGCTGTTGCACCTGTTGCAAGGACTGCTGCTGCTGCTGCTGCTGCTGTTGCTGCTGCTGCTGCTGCTGCTGTTGTTGTTGCTGTAGCGGGGGCTGCAGCTGCGGCGGCGAATCTGGCGGCAACGTGCTCATCATTGAATAGTTGGTCATCACGGAGGTGTCGCCATCGAATGAGCTTTGCAAAGATGATGGCAATGATATGGGGCTGAATACCGCCGCCGAGCTTAGTCGTCCTTGCACGGAGCTGCTGTTGCCGCTGCCGCCGACGCCGGTCAAACTGCGCACTCCAGCGGGCAGCAAGCCGCCAACGCCATGACAGCCAGGTGTCAAAATTGCCGGTGGCGGTGTATGCTGCTTGGGCGTGGCCGTCGGTGAGGGCGTTGTTTCGGACATCGCAGTTCCAGCTGCTGTTGTACTCTTAGTTGACTCGGTGCGAAATTTGCCAAACATTTCGCGGGCGAAGCGCTCGAACTTCTCGGGCATGCACTCGAACTGCAGCTGATAGTTGGCATCACTTTGGGGCGTCTGCTCCATGAGATTGGCGCACTGCGCACTAATAACTGGCTTCAGCAGCAAAAACTCAACGGCATTGGCCTTCTCCATGGCACGTTGACCGAACTGTGAGGCCTGTTGCAAGCGTCCCATATTGTTCTCCAGACTCTGCATTAGGTCCATAATTTTTAGTTCACGCTCCGAATGCAGACGCCCCAATTCGGTGAGCAATTGATCACGAATTAGCTCAAGCATTCGCTTGTAGCTCTTGTACGCATCCTCGATCTGCTGCCGCACATGGTCGTGCTGCGATTGAAGCTCGGTCAGGGCGCTGCTCAGATTGCCGCCAGCATCGTTGCAATATTGTGCCTTCTTCAATGTGTCCGTAATGGTTTGTTCGAGATCAGCACGAACCGACTGCTCGGCAATTAATGCCGTTTCGTAGTGATGGTCGTTGCCCTTGTGCTCGCTAAGCAGGCAATCATTGCAGGTGGGCACCTGGCATGTAAAGCAATAGTACTTGAGATTCTCGTTAATGTGCTGGCGACAGCATATGGGCTTGTGTATGATCAGCTTGTCGTTCTGCACGTTCTTTTGCAGATCCTCGATGCGAACCACCTGATGATTCTCAAAGCAGCGCATATATTTGTGTGCATTATCGCAGCCATTGCACAAAAAGTTGGCACAATCATTGCAACGGGAAATGGCTTCCTCTTTGCTCTTGCACGACGTGCACGGTATATGCTCCGCTTCGAGATTGGACAGATCCAGTATATTGGTCACAATATAGTCAACGGTCAGACCCTTGATACCCTTGCTGCCCAGCTGTGTCTGCTGCTTGCAAACGGGGCATTCGAGTAGTCGTTGCTGATGATCGCTGCCATCAAATGAGGCCGATGAGCAGCTGGCCGCCGACGAGAGGGAGGCCGCCGGTGAGTTGGCCGAGTTCGCCTCCTTGTTGACCAGCAAATTCTGCAGACAGTCCTCGCAAAATACATGTAGACAGGATAAAATGCGAGGCATCACCAAGCGCGAACTAGAAGAGGAAAGCAGGATTTAAAAAAAAAAGATTGTTTCCATTGTGAAATCGTTTGTAAAAATATTCGATAGTATCGATAAATCAAGTTATCTGAAATTATCAGTGCTGACAATTTGGCCATTTTCATTGCTGGCTCTTTTATCTATTTTGGCTATTTTGCAATTAAAAGTAAGTCTATTGAAAGAATTTTCAAAGTGTTATCTAATATAAATACTTCTTGTTGTGTATATAGGGAATGAATAATAATGTAAATATTTTGAGCCCCAAACCTTACTAGTTTCTACTATTTATAGCTATTTTTAATTTTGGCTCCTTTTCAACATTGCTTATTGTCAAGGCAACAAAAAAGCCCATCTCTAACCCGTACTAAATTCCTCGAGTTTCGTTAACTGTTCTCGAGCAGTGTTGGCAAATATGAAGCAGAAATCAGTACAGATTTATCGATATTACCAACATGATCTAAAATTTGGTATTTAAGGGCATAGCACTCACCTGCACAGCTTGCAGTTCTTATCAGCATCCTTGAGCATGGAGCCGCACGTATCCTCCAGCGAATCGAGCTCCGTAACGCTTTTGGCGTCGTAGCCATGGCTCAGCTCCTGGCTGCTGCCAATATTGCTGTCCACATCGACCACCAATCCGAGTCCTGATGAATTGATCGTTGATGGTGCGGTCGTTGATACCGATGATGTTATCGATGCAGCCGATCCAATGCTAGACGAACTAACGCGTGTCGCATCAATGCTGCCCACTGTGCTGCTGCCCTTGCCGGTGTCCGTGTCAGTGCCAGTGCCATTGCTGCAGCTGCTGCTGTTGCTGCAGGCACTGCTGCTGCTGCTGGTGGTGCTGCTGCTACTGCTCGTATTGCTCACATCGATGTCCTCCAACACGGACGATGAGTTCGAGTCCTCGCACAGCGTCGTACTCAGCGTTGCCCTCTGCTGCTGCTGCTGCTGCAGCTGTTGTTGCTGATCGTCAATTGTCGCTGGGACCAGTGTTTGGCCAAGCTCCTCCAGCAGCGTGCTCATATTGCCAGCAACTTCTTAATTTACTGATTTTTCTATTGCTATTCCTTTCCAATGGGAATTGTAAGGGGGTGGGGCGAGTTTTGTCCCTTCTTTGCAACGCTCGTTCTCGTTCTCTCTCTTTCTCTTTCAGCTATTGCTATTCTTAAACTTAGACGTGTGTAGTTGTATCTGTTGGTTTTTTTTTTGTTTCTGTTTTTGGTTTCAAGTCCTTTGCGCTTACTTAACTATTTATCTTCTCTTAAAGCTGCATATCTTAATTGTTGTTATGTTGTTCGCTATTGCTCCTTGCAGCCATGCCAATTGCACATAAGCAAGAGTAAGTGTGAGAGTCGATATTTGAATTTCTTCTGCTGCTGCACTCACGCATACATATACATACACAAGTAAGTAAACGCCAACAGACAGGCAGGTAGACGGCAACGAGAGAATGGGAGAGGAAGTGTAAGAGTGTGCGCTCGCTTGCTGCTGTACTCACGCACACAGACACAGACACACAGGCACACAACAAGCACAGTCCGTTGCTTTGCTCGTTTTGCTGCTCCTTTTACTTTTTATGCGTCTGCATTTTGTAAGCCTCTTGATTTCTGTTATACTCCTCTCCTTGCTGCTGTTTCTGTTGTTGGCTGTGATCCGTTAGAGTTACCGTTAAAGCAATGAGCTGCGTGTTGCTGTTTTTGCAATTGTTGTTGTAGTGTTGCGTTAACCACGACAAAAACGATGAAAACGACGACGACGACGACGACAATAGGCGAAGGATAACAGCGTCGTTCTGCACAATAAATATACCGAAAGGCAATGGAAAACGTAGCGTCAATTAACCAAATTTTGGAAGAGGAAACAAATAATGATACAATAACACTTAACTGTAAACTTAATGGTTAATGCGATGACCAAACATAGTCATTAATAAGCTACCTAAAGAGACCTGCGAGCTCTAAGTACTTAACTACCCGAAACGCGAACCAACTTAGAAAAGGGGGGAAAAAATAATAATAAAAAAAAAAAAAACAAAAACAAACAAACGACGACACGCCTATTACAGAGAGTTTCGAACGAGAGAACAAAACTGAACGAGAAACATACATAGTCAAGTGTTGGCACTAAAGTAAATGATGAAATGTTTGTCTCAGCGATTCACACAGTCAATGCGAAAGGAGGGTGTGGGTGGTGTGTGGCCAAGAAGTAGCAGCTAAATGCTAAAGCTCCTGTCGCTTATGCAACACACAACGGCACCAAGTTGCCACGTAGCACATTATGCTGCATACTTTAAGGAACATCTAACAGTTTTTTGTTGATTTCAAACGTCTTTACATTGGATCACCGTTATCTATCAATAATGCTTCTTACAAAGTAACAGATATAGACGGGAAATTTTGAAATTTTTGTTTGTTTATGTTAAGTATTTGAAAATAAATTCCTTTCTCTCTACTAAGGGAGTAAGTGCACTAGGTATGCAACGTCCTTGGGTATAATAAAATGTGAAATTTACAACACTGGCATAGTGCTTAACGACGAAAGTTTACCCGATCGTCAAGAATTATTATAAGTTCAATTGATTGATTTACAATTAAAAGAATAGCTAATAAATAATCACATAATATATTTTATAACTATCAATAACGACCAAAGTCATTATTGCATTATTTCGTTTTAATTTGCAATACGATACGGATGTGTCGATCGACTCCCGATCTTCAATTTGTTAGAGATGTAATCGATCACGATAGTTACTATCGTAGTTGGTGCAAGTTTCAGGATAGACGCGAATCGATTATTTACGCACGTGCCATTGATATGTGTGTACATCTAGCATACACAAATACAAGCATACATATGTACTCGTAGAAATTGCGAGTTGCCCAATCGGCGCAGGCGCCTGTATTAACATTAATGCAGCACAATATACATATGTATGTATGTATACGTGTACATATGTATGTATATAAGAAGTGGAGCCAATGCCGTATGCAATAAATTCAACTTTGATTTTCGCCCTTTATAAACCACTCTTTTTATTGCTTGCCGCAAGGACACTATGCCAAAAATCCTTGAGCAACGAATGCTTATATTTGTATATGTATATATGTATTAAACATATGTATGTATCGCCCAACAAAACTATGTACTTTAAATTTTAAGCTCGTCTATTTATCCATACCTATATATGTATGTATATTTATTTATATGCACATATATACAAACATAGAAGCACACGCGGGTTCAAACGAATTTTTGAGTAATGCCCGCAGCGGATGTGTCGCAAATTTAAATGTTGATTAGTAGCCCTCAAAATACAGGAACAAAAAATAAGTGAAACGGTAATAAACCAGCCACAACAATAAATCAGCTGCACAAAACAATTGCAACAATGTACGTTAATACGTATGCATGTACATTTATAGACTCCGGTACACACACGCACACACGCGCATACGGACTACACACGTGGTACGCAAATTTTGAGCGTTTTGTTTACGAGAATCTGTGCGCGACTGTCGACTACGCGACTATGCGCTCCGTGCAGTTGGAAATGGGCATCAAAAAGATATGCACTCCCCCGACCCTCACTATCCTAACGACTTTGTCGAATCTGCGCAGCTGTTTTTTTTTTTTTTATTTTATTTTTTTTTTTTTTGCATTTCATTCGTTTTTACGTTTCAAACGTTTGTTCTCGCTGTGCGACTCTGTCGCTCTCAAATGCGACAGTTATTTTCAGTGCAGCCACCGCGCGTACCGCAACCCATGTGTTTTGCGGGTGTGAGAGAGCGAGAGAACGTCTCGCACATGTGTTGGTATGCGCATGCTCGCTCAGGGCGAAAAAAAAAAAAAAAAAACATTGGCAACCCCACACACACACACACACACACACGTAGACTTCGTTGAAAATTGAATTTCTTTAAAAATATGTGAAAAATTCTATTTTAAAATTGGCTCTTTCACACTATATCTTCGTCTGCTGACTGGACATTAATGCTGTCCGTATTTGAATTATAACTGCACATAAACTATGATTTGCAGCTAACCAACTGAATGGAAAAAAACGCGCCCGCTCTTTTAAAAGTCGGTACTTTTGGGCTACATACATATATACTCTGTATGTATGTTTGCATATTGTTCGTGAGCCTGGGCAATTGAGCGAGTGTCTAAACGTGCCGAGGAGGAGCATATCGAGAGTTCTCATAGTGGACAGAGAAAGTGGGTAGGGGGGGCATCACACAGTACACACTTGCAGCTGTGGGAAGTGTCGTTCTGTTGTCCTTGAACGCAAAATTTCCACTCCACCGCCCAGGTGCTGTTGGTCGAACGAAACACACACACAGCACACACGCATGCACAGAAAGTCCTTCAAAAGTCTTCGCGTCGTATGCCGTTAAGCAATAAGATTGACATTTTGTTAATTATTTTATTGCGATACCTTTCTATAAATTTTCACACGTTTTTTTCCTCTGCTCGTTACGATTTATACTTTTTCGTCGCGCACACACGCACACACACACACACAGCACTGCTGGCCGCCGCTGCTGCTGGTTCTCGCGGTTAGTGATGATATATATCACATCGCATCGATGAAAATGGTTAACCGATAGGTCGAACGATAATTTTGGCATCTTTGGTAATTTGCAATTCGAATTTAGCGGATACCCGAAGCAAGAAACAAAAAAAAAACAGATCACATATGTTAGTAAATCAAATCGTAGTAAGAAAAAAAGTAGAAATAAGATAACAGGGTTTTAAAAAATGCTTGTGCCGCTCTATTAGTTAACCACAACTATTTTTACAAAAAAATAAATCATAAGTATATGTTAAGACGCGAATGACGATATAGTAAATTGTTTATCCGAGCGCGTAGGATTGATTGTATGCGTACGAACTTGCCAAAGTAAAACTGCAAAAGTGTTTATATATATAAATGTCAATTTTACCAGCTGTCGCATAATGTAAAAATTACACTATTTTGCAACACATAATCAGGGTTCGATAAAGTAATAAGTCATTTCCCCCTTTCAGCCAATTACTTAGATATATGTTACAAAAATATTTTGTAACTATAAGTAACTTGTGACAAGTAACAGATACGTAAACGTTGCTCATTATAATTACTCAGCGCTGCCCAACACTAACGAAACCAACAGAACAATCGAGTGCACTGAATGCACGTTGCTTGCGGCAAAAGTTTTTTTGTTTTTTATTTACGAGAATTGAAGTGATAACATGTCCAGTGGGGCAGGCACAACTGTTGCGGCCGAGAGTGTCGATGCGACCGCCTCTGCCACTGTCGCTAGTGCCGCTGCCACAGCACAGCAGGAGCCCATCTTTCAGGATATCAACGCCGAGCAGGCAGGGGAATTGGTCGAGATTGAGTCCGCCTGCATGAGCTGCTTCAAAACGGGAATAACCCGTCTGCTGCCCACCAAGATACCATTCTTTCGTGAGGTGGTGCTGATGTCCTTCAAATGTGAGCACTGCGGCTACATGAATAATGAAATGCAATCGGCGTCGGAGATACAAAAGAACGGCGTACGCATCGAGCTGGACGTGCAGAAGCCATCGGATCTGAATCGACGTGTTGTGCGCTCCGACAATTCCAGCATCAGCATACCAGAGGTGGAGCTAGAGATACCCGTGCAGTCGCAGAAGGGCGAGGTCACCACTGTGGAGGGCATCATTGAGCGCACGATATCTGGCCTGTCGCAGGATCAGGAGAAACGCCGCATTGATCATCCCACAGAGGCAGCGTCCATCGATGCCTTCATCGACCGTTTGCGCCAGTTGAAGTTGCTGAGCAAGCCCTTTCGCCTGCTGCTCGAGGACATCTCCGGCAATAGCTTCATTGAGAATCCACTAGCACCCGCCAGCGATCCACAGTTGAAAATGGGTCACTTTACGCGCACCCAAGCGCAAAACGAACAACTAGGTGAGTTTTGTTTTCTTAGCCCTGTTCTCCATGTGTAACATTGCCGTGTGCCACGCAGGTCTCTATGATCAAAACCACGAGGAGCAGAATCTGCTAAAGCCCATTGCCGAGGGCGATTGGAACATTGAGAATCTTCACGGCGAGGTGCTGCAGTTTGCCACGAATTGTCCGAACTGTCAGGTGCCGTGCGAGACAAATATGAAGCTGACAAATATACCGCATTTCAAGGAGGTGGTCATCATGGCTACCGTCTGCTCCAGGTGCGGTCACAAAACGAACGAGGTGAAGTCTGGCGGCGGCATTGAACCAGAGGGTGTGCGATTCAAAGTGCGCATTGCCTCTAAAGAGGATCTGACGCGCGATGTTCTCAAATCGGAAACGTGCAGCTTGTCCATACCGGAACTGGACATGGATGTGGGTCCCAATGCGCTCTGCGGCCGTTTTACTACCATCGAGGGCTTGCTGGTGGCCATGCGCGAGCAACTGGACGGCACATTGTTTCACGACTCTGCCGATGAGCCGTCGAAGCGAAAGCTGGAACGCTTTCTGGACACCTTTGATAATGTGCTCAAATTGCAGCAGGTGATCACCCTGGTGCTGGAAGATCCGGCTGGCAATACTTATGTCCAGTCGCTCACTGATAACGATGAGCCAGACGACAAACTGACCGTGGAAAGATACGAGCGCAGCTATGAAGACAACGAAGAGCTGGGTCTAAATGATATGAAAACTGAAAATTATGAGAAGGATGCGTGATAATATGCCTTTTACCTCTTGAACAATATGCATTTATTCACAATTCAATTGTAACATTTAAAAACAGTTAACTTTGTGGTGTAGTTGAAAGATTTTGAATAATAACTACTTTTGCGAGCATATAGCAGATGTTTGATCATTTCTATTCTTTGCAGTGGTTGTGTACCTTTCGTGCCAAAATTATAATACCCATTGCAAGGGTATAAATACAAGATTATATATCGACACGCGCACACAGACAGCTAGACGGATATTGCACGATTAAACAAAGATAATATTTAAAATTAATAATAGAACAAACGGTTACCCAAATTATTTTTCTATCTTAACAACGATTAATTGACATTCGAATATTGCGCCAAATATATATCGATATTGAAGCGATAGATTTGAAAAACAGCCGTATCATAATTTTCGATTGTAATAAAGATTGTCCAATATCGATAGCTGATAGCAGCGCTGGCAACGACAGCTGATTTGAAATCGAGGCAATCGAAATCGTTTGGGGCTCTGCCAGTGGCACCGACACTTCCAATTAAATTGAACTTTTTTTCTGGTTATTTTGATTGAAAGCGCATAAAATGCTTTCGAATTGTGCCGCAAAAACGCTGGCTGCTGTCGTAAGTAATTTGCTGCCCACGAAATGGCAACGGCTGGCATACAAATGCCCGTTGCCAGTGGCAAGTTATGTAATTTTTTGCACGTAAAAAAAAAAAACAATAACAATCACAAAATGCATGTCTTTGCAGCGGGGCAGCCTGCGTGCCATTGCCACCAGCAGTGCACAGCGCAGCGACAATCTATTCGTGCATCGCGACACACCCGAGGATAATCCGAGCATACCCTTCGAGTTTAGCGCGGAGAACAAGAAGCGTGTGGACGCCATACTGAGCATCTATCCAGAGGGTCACAAGCGTGGTGCCATGATACCGCTGCTCGATCTGGCGCAGCGTCAGTACGGCTGGTTGCCCATATCGGCCATGCACAAGGTGGCCGAAATTCTCGACCTACCCAATATGCGCGTCTACGAGGTGGCCACATTCTACACAATGTTTATGCGCAAGCCAACGGGCAAATATCATATCCAGGTGTGCACAACAACACCCTGCTGGCTGCGCGGCTCCGACGAGATCCTGAATGCGTGCAAGAAGCAGCTGGGCATCGGCGTTGGCGAGACCACAAAGGATAACAAGTTTACCATCTCCGAGGTGGAGTGTCTGGGCGCCTGCGTCAATGCGCCGATGGTGTCCATCAACGATGACTACTATGTGAGTATGCCCATGGACGGTATTATTTTTACTGTTTAACTGATGCCACGTTGAATGCCGTAGGAGGATCTGACCAGTGCGGATATGACGTCAATTTTGGCTGATCTTAAAGCGGATAAGATCTCACCGCCGGGACCGCGCAACGGACGCTTCGCCAGCGAACCCAAAGGCAACCCCACCTCACTGAGCGAGGAGCCAAAGGGTCCCGGATTCGGTCTGCAAGCGGGCCTCTAAACACAATTGTACCCTAGCTTAGCTTCAACTGTACACATACAATTCTCCTCTTTTGTGCAACACACAAACACATACACACGCAAGCAGACACACGAACACGGATACAGCTTGTCAAATGGCAATTTAAATGCAATAAACCCAAATGGATGTTATAATTAAAATCGATTTACGATGTCTGTAAACAAGCTATGTTTAATTTGCATTGGATTGAGTCTGATTGAGCCAAAAATCTATTGACAAACGTTTGAGCTATATGATATAGAATATTGGTTGTCAATTAAATTTTGATAGGGATATTGTAAATGCCGGGCAAAATATCTGGAAAACTGTATTTCATATACGTTTTTTCTGGAATAAGAACTGAACACGGTCGACTTTCCTTGACTTTAGCTATCTTTATTTGGTGCCTATGATCCCATGTGGGTGAAGAGATCTTTGCAATGTTCCTGAACCCTGTTAAGTATGACCAAAAAACTTTACTAATATTTTGAATAGCTCACATGCCTACAAACCAAAATACTTGTTCTCTTGCTGTTTTAAAATCTTAGCTCAGTTCCATGTCAAAATGACTGCAATGAAAAGTTGGAGACATTGTCCTACGGCTCGTTTATCATATCCAGACAGCTTTGCCGAAGGCCAATCAGTTCCAACCATGATGAATCTTTTCTTACTTTAAAGCTAAAAGGTAATACTAAAAATTCTGTTGATAATTAAGAACTATACTATAGAGCACACGTAACCGCACTTTAAACAGTTTCGTTAAAGCGAAGGGTATTTTTGAACTCAGTTCCGCCGTTATCGGATCCTGATAAATATGTCAAGGTAGCAGAATCCTTGACGGGTTTGCTAATAAGCTCACAAGTACAGTTGCCATTTGTATCGATAATTTTTCATTATTTACTGTCAAATTTACAGTTTTTGGGATAGGGTCCCGAGGAAAAGTGTATAGAAAGTAAACTTTTGTGTATTAGAGTGAGAAAAATGACTAGCAATTTGAATATAACATTTATAATAACCATGTATGTACAAATAACTCGATCATAGTTTACTTTACAGTTTAGATAAGTAAACCTTTTATTCAAGAAGACCAAAGAACCACACAGACCGGTCGAAAACGAAGCAAGGTAAGCAGTTATGCATATCATTAGATTGTTCGTTCGTCTCTCGAGCACAATTCTCTTCGTGATTCCCGTCGCTGATTGCGCTTATTGTTATCAATTGTTAATCTTATGCTCTTAATGCACACACACTCATTTAATTTGCATAATAAAAGGCTATTCTTATATGGTTTACATTTATATTTATATAATCGTACTCATGACAGTCAATGCCGCTTACATACATTCGAATCTTAAACGAAACTGTGTGCATTAGTTTACTACCACGAAACAATTTAATTCAGGGGATTTTAAAATTAAGGCCTAAGGTAAATGTAAATGGGTTTCATTTAAATTGTAAACCCAATTAATGGGATTACCCAATCATTGAGATAGAAATTAACTGCTATGGATACTTTTTCAAAAACACTTCTTACTTTTTGCAGATTGTTTATAGCTTACAAATAAAAGTGGGTGTATTTTGTGGTGTGTGGTGTGTGTTGTGTGTTGTGTGTCGTATTGGATTTTCGTACTTAAACAATTCACTTAAGAACTAGGAACGTGCGTCTACGCTGACCAACTCCACGTGTCATCCATCAACTTAAGCTAATTGCGTTAAAATTGTAATTCAATTTCGATTACTACTCCGGGATTCGATCTCGCTCTTCTTTTTTGTTTTGTCGTCGTGATGGGCCCTTTCACTCCTCGCCATAAAAAACGCTGTGTGTGCGAGCGAGTAAGCATTAATATATGTTACAAATCAAAGAGGGAGAGAAATATTTGAATGGGGATAGGGAGAAAGTAAGAGAGAGAGAGAGAGAGTTGGGCGAGCTCGTTGTCTTACCGATTCTTGGCAGCAGCCCGTTTGGATGAGCGCTCAATGCGATTGTGTAAATTGGAACGTGGAATTGTCTCGTTGACCAAGCGCTTCGTTTTCTTCGGAGATTCGCGTAGATGTTTCACATCGACATTGCGCTGCTCGTCCAGGCCCTTTTTGAACTTTTCAATGAGGCCCTCGCAGGACAAATTGGACTCGGGCTCCCAGGTATCCTCTTTGGCACCGAAGCCCTTCCAGCGTATGCGATACAGGCCGCCGTGCTCATCATCATCAACAAAGTCGAGTATGCGTTCAACTGCCCATTCCTTATCGGGATCGCTTTCCAATTTCTTATTTGGCTTGCGTCCTCCACGTCCCGTTTTGGCACTGGCCGGTGATTTTTTTCCAATGCCAGTGCTCTTCTTAGATCCGTTCTAAAAAACATATATGCGTATATACAATTTTCAAGCCAGTTAGAACGGGACAACACATCGCGCAGGTCGCACAGGCATCAAAGAGCGAAATAGATGGACTATGTGAAATGTGGAGGTGGGGATTTGGGCTCACCTTCCTGCGATACTCATCGATCAGGTCATCGCAGTTCAACTCGGCCTCGGGCTCCCAACTGTCGGAATCCTTGCCATAGCCCTTCCAGCGCACTAGGAAAAACGATTCTCCGCGCTTGGTTTTGTGGCCCACAATGGCCTCAACCTGTTGTTCAATTGAAATTAAATTTGTTTAAATAAGCAAATTGCAAATTGTCGCCCGGCTGCTTTCCGTGTTTTTTTTTTTTTTGTGTACCTCGAATTCCGCATCTATATTGTCATCGTCCTCGTCTAGCTCGGGCTCATCCGATTTGGATGACGATTTTTTGTTATGATTCTTTTCGGCAGCTGTCGTCGACACCTTGGCCTTGGATTTGGGCGTCTTCCGTTGCTTTTTACGCGGTGGTGCACTCGAGCCAGATCCCTTACTGCCATTTAGTGGCATATCATCGCTTTCATCCGTGTCGCTGTCGTCATGTGTGTTTGATTTTGTTGCGCCAGTGGAGGCTCTTTGCTTCTTGGAACTTATTTCCGGCTTATCGTCGGACTCCTTATTGGATTCATTCTCGTCATCGCCCGAATTGTTGGCTCCGTTTTTCGGATTTTCATCGCTATCGGAATATGCGGCAGATTTCTTTTTGCTTAACTCGGAGAGTTCAGCTAATTTCTTTTTGCCAAGCTTAACCATTATTTCGAAATTTTCGCAAATTTCTGGAGTGTTGAAAATAATGTTTTTAGTTTTTGCCGCGAAAAAGAAAAACAACAATTATTTATATATCCACCGTCGCGACTGTGGCGACTGTACAATAGGGGTGAGATTAGCAGTAATGGTACTATCGATAGTCGGCGATAACGATATAATGCATTTAACAATTAAAAAGCTACCTTTATTTTGATTTTAAAATGGGTGCTATGTAAACCGTTTTTATTTTTGATTTTGATTTGCGTGAACCAATTAAGGTGTACGTCACATAATTGTCCATTTGTCGCGCTAGAGCGTCATTGTTAAGTACAAAAGTATAGCTTAAAACTTGATATCAATTGAATTTAACTAGCATAAAGCTTAAATAGATCAGTGTTGTCGTACTGACAACGAGCTGCTATATTCCAGTTAAATATTTTTAAATATTATATGCTATAATTTATTTTGAATAAATTCAATATTGCTATCGATAGTTAACAATGGCTGTTATCATTAGTATGCAACCTCTTGTACAATGTACAAAATGTTGGGCATTTTTTGGTTCCGCTTCACAGCACTTCTTTTTGTGTCGATAACGATATCGATAGATTGTTCATCAATTCGCGGTAACAATCACTTGGCACGTGTTGTCGTTGAGCGAACGAACACAAACACAACATTTTACAGTTCTTGCTTTGTCTTATAAATTGTAAATATGCTTAACTCAGATAAACCAAAACCAACGGTTACAGCCAAAAGCGAAAATAAGCCAACAACTAAAAAGCCTCCATCAAAAAATAATGCTAGCCCAAAGGGTAAACCCGTGAATAAATTCAAAACCGCTGGAAAACGCGGCTTCGAGGGCAAAAATAATAAGTTTGCAGCAGGTGGTAAGCCGCAGGCTGGCCAAAACGAAGTCAGCGAAAAGCAGGACTGGACTAAGTTCAAGCAGGAGAAGAAGGAGCTTAAGCTAAAACGCAAAAGTAACCGCGACACCTACGAAGTCACGCAGGAGGTCAAGAAAATCTACGAACAGGTCAAATGGTAAGTCCTCAGTGGCTCAAAAGGCATACCATTTATTAAATATATGTATATCCAATTCATGGATTCTGCAGTCGTCGCACCCAAAACAAGGATAAGCTGGTGGAGCAGATGTACAAAATTCTCAACGTTGGCGACACCATCTCCAAGGTGGCCAAGGCACACGACACCGCACGCGTACTCCAATGCATGCTGAAGCATGCGACACCCGCACTGCGCGCCGAGCTCTCCGACAAACTGATGGCGCACGCCGTGGAGATGTGCCAGTCGAAGTATGCGCACTTCTGTGTCCAGCGCATGCTCAAGTATGGCTCACCGGCCACCAAAGGCAAGCTGGTTGATGCTCTGTTGGGTAATGTGGTGCGGCTGTCGGGACACAACATTGCCAGCAAAATATTGGATCACATCTATTTGAATGGCACCGAAAAGCAGAGGCGCTACATGCGCCAGGAGTTCTACAGTGATCTGTACAAGAAATCCAAGGACGATGATGTGCACACCCTGAGCGACACATACAAGGATGCTGCCAACATGAAGGCCTCCATAATGGGCGCCGTCAAGGCCAATCTGGATCATATTGCCAATAAAAATCTGGTTGACAACTCTCTGGTGCATGCCGTCATACTCGAGTTCATGCAAGCCACCGACGAAGAGAAGCTGGAGGAGACGGTCACCGCCCTGGCTTCATTGATACCGCACATGCTGACCACCAAGGATGGCACCGAGGCGGCCATTATATGTTTCTATAAGTCAACACCGAAAAATCGCAGAGTAAGACCTTCAAATCTATTATGTTGTCCATTAGTACCAGCATTCATTATCTCCTTATGCACATTTTAAGGCCATTATTAAGAACATCAAGGAGCATCTGCTAAAGATTGCCATACACGAGCATGGCCATGTCTTTCTCATAGCGCTGTTGAATGCCCTCGACGACACAAAGGCCACCAAAAAGGCCATCTATGATCATTTGCACGGGGATCTAAAGACCCTAGTGGCCAATCAGTATGGACGTCGTGTCGTCCAGTGGCTGGTCGCGCCCGGTGATACAACTTGCTTTCATCCAGGCTTCATTAAGACCATCGAACAGGGCTTGGCCTATGGCAAAAAGGAGAAACAGGCACGTCGTCAGGAGATTTTAGAACAGATCGAGGCACCCATTGCCCAGGCCATTGCTGAGGAGCCCGCCTTTTGGCTCTCCAACAGTCACATTGGACTGGTCACAGCTGACATACTTAACCACAGTAAGTTGTACAGTAGCTTGCACCGACCGCCTGAATACACTTTCACAACCCTTTTCTGTTGTAGTCACTGGCGAGAATTATATCAAAGCCGTCACAGCGTTGGCTCCGGTGGTCACAGCCGCCGACTGGCGTGTCTCCACATTGCCAGCTGAAGGTGCTGCCCAGAACAAGAAGAAACCGCATGATGTGGAGGCCTACATAGCCGAGGCCACAAAGGAGCGTAAGAATAAGAATCAGCTAAATGCCGGCGCACCACCACCCGTCAGCAGCGACGAGGAGAGCGATTCAGAGGAGGGCACCACTCCAGCGAAAAAACCAAAGGAGGACGAGACCAAAGCTGCGTTGGAGTTGCCCACTGTGGTTGGCATTGAGGATGCCGGCATGCATCATGTGCTCAAAAAGATCATCAAAAATGACCAGAAACACGAGGCAGCTCCATTTGGCGCGCAGCTGCTGCAGCATTTGTCCAGCGATGTGGTAACTGGCTGCCAATCAAAATGTTGACAAGTTATTAAATTGTTTTTCTCGCAGCTTAAATCCTGGCTGGGCATCAATCGGGCATGCTATGTGCTCGTCAAGCTGGTGGAGGATTCGCCGGCCCAGCTGAACAGCTGCCGTGCGCTTATCGAGGAGCACGAACTGGGCAAAGTGCTGCTCAACGAAAAGTCGTCGGGTGCCAAGATGTTGGCCAGCAAACTGAAGAAATAGAAACATGCTAATAACTTCTAGTTTATAGTCATCTATTGATTAGTTTTAGTAAATGCGTTTGAGAATAACGATACTATATTTAAATAGAGTATATTCATGCTCCTTTTTTTAAATTTGGTTTAATTTCTGTGGCAAACATTTCAATTTCTCAAATTTGGATTCCCTTTGGGAGGGAGCTATATATTATTGGAGTAGGATCCTAAAAAAGAACAGGTAATTGAAGAGCATGTGCAACATATCTTTCGAAGACAACAAGGTTTTCATTCAAAGAATCGGTTTAAAGTTACATATTTTTGATTGCTGAGAAGATTTATCAAAAGGGAGAACCTTAAATATTATTTTGATAAGCATTTAAATCGGTAAACCTTAATATTGTATTTGAAAATCGAGAGAGTATTAGTCTTACTAGATTTCGTGAAAACCGCATAGAAAGGCGACATATACATTTCTCCAAAAGATAATTTACTTTTGAATTCCCAGAGATCAGACAGAATATAATCACTATATAAACTTGGCGTCCTGATCATGCATATTGATACTTTATGGAGACAGATCAGCCTTCTGTGCCTTACTAATTTTGTAACATTTCAATACATCATGCTGGGATATAATAAAAAAAGAATATCCAATTCAAGCGCCTTTTTTAATTTTGTTTTATTTCTAATGAGTTAATGCAGTTGCCTTTATCTTTTCATCCGACTAGGTTTATGATTTGCGCAGAATGATGTGCAGGCCTGAGTCGGTGTCCACAATGTCCGATAGCTGTCCCACCTTCAGTGCGAAGGCGGCCTTCTCAAAGGGCGCTTGCATTTGACCTAATTAAGGCATCAAATTGTGGTTAATAAAGCATTGATTGGGGTTCAAGTTGGGTCGCAACTTACCGCGTCCGAATTTGCCCAAATCACCGCCACGTTTGGCCGAACTGCAGTCGGAATAGGAGCGCGCCAGCTCCTCGAATGTGGCCTCGCTGTTCACAATTTTGTTGCGATAGATCTCGAGCAGCATTTGAGCCTCCTCCTTGGTGCGTGTGATGTTCTCCTCGCGCCACGAGCTCGGTCGGCGGCTGCCCTTGTGTTTGACCAGCAAGTGGAGGCATTGCACCTCATTGGGCCCATCCGACGAGGAGGCATTACCTCCGGCCTTCTTTGCCGGCTCAGTGGGCTGGTCCCACTGCGACTCCTTTGTGTGCACGTTGAGATAGTAGCTCATACCTGAAGCATATATAAATAAATGCGTTATTAAGAATTGCCGGTTGCAACATTTTTTTCTTTTTGCACATGTATAATTTTCCTTACCGGTTGAGCGGCTGGTGCGTTTTTCCCAGCCTTCTGGCAAGTGTTCAGTTTCTGGCATTTTGTTGTTATAAGCTACAAACTTTTGGAATAACTAAATATCTTTTAGTTTACGACAAATTAAAACTCATCGAAGGATAAACAGCAAATGCGATTTACTTATCGAGACCGATAGCAAACCTCTCAACGATTTCCGATATTTATGGATGGAGAGTCAGCCACCCTTAATAGACACCGTTACCAGAAAATGGGCAGCAAAAACGATTCATTTAATAAAGGTATTGGCATTATTATTTCAATTACAGATTATTATTTTGCGCAACCATGTGCGCTTTATTAAGCGTTCCTTAATTGCAACGATTTAAGCACAGAAAGTACTCTGATGATATGCTGTTAAAAGGAGGAGGCTCTGTTAGTAAAATGTTAAGTTTACTTCTACTCTGTTAGCGGTATGCATATTGTAGATTTGTTTGGCATTTTCGTGTTTATTTCTCGTGGTCACACTGCTTGCGGAGTGCAGTCACACTGGAAGCTCAGTTTATAAATTCAGCAAACATTGAAAACCCAAACGCCAAAGAAATTTAAATTGAAGATTGCGAATGATATTGTTTTTTGTTTTGTATTTTTTCCCCGTAGCTCCAAACGTTACGATACACGCGATAGTGCATTCAATAAAAAGCTATTGCTGCTGAGCGATTGAAAACTTATTCCAACTAGAAAACGAATAGTGTGTATGTATGTATGTGTGTGTGTTTTTGTGTCTGCGGGCAAACCGAAGAAGTGACGTTTACAGCAAAAAAAAAAGTCGGTCTCGTCAAAATTTGAAGTGAAATTAAATAAAACACGTCGTCGTCGCCGTCATCGTCGTCTTCGTCCAGCCACTCACAACTCTTCCATGGCAGTTGGATGCACGTTTGATTGAAACGACGACGTCGCTTCGCTCGTCGTCTTTGCTGCAAATTTCGCCATCTTCGCTCAGAATACCAATAAGAAGAAGAAGCAATAACGGTGAGTGCTGAAGCAGGTGTGTTTACTATGAACACTTACATAGTGTGTATACATACTGTATGTATACGCACTCATACATATTTCATATATGTACTTGTGCAGAAAACGTCATCAAACAGTAACAAGAAAACTTTCTAGCTATGCCTGGCTTTTGCTCATGTTGTCATTTTTATAACTTTCCTCTATTTTTGCCCTCTTAACATCAGTTGCATTTTTAATGATTTGCCCGCATTCATCGCTGTTTATTATCAAAGAACAACAACAACAAGTGCCAGCAGCCTCTCAAATTCCAATTGGAGAAAATTCTCTGAGTTTCTTTAGCTTTCATGCCCATTTCCTACCACATCAGCTGCTTTGTTGTCTTGTTGTTGTAACCTTGTATCTTCCAATTCAACTCCGCAACGTCTGCTCTTGCTCTCTCGCTCTCGCTCTTGCCCTATCTTTCTCTGTGCGCAGCGTTACCACCTTGCATGGGTGTATGTACATATACATTCATACTTACATACACCATACCATACACCCATGCTCACATTTATACGCCTCGCGTGCGTTTTGCTATAATTCTGTTTATTTATTTATGTTCATGCTTCAAATACAGCACGACGAGCAAATATATGCACAACTGTATATGTCTATGCATGCATATGTATATGCATAATTTGTTTAGAAGTTGTTCAGCCTTTTGAGTGTGCCTTGTCTGTTTGTTCATAAGTACATACATACATACATATGTAGTTAACTTTTGTTTTGCTAGTTTTTTATTTCAGCTGTATGTGTGTGGGTGGATTGTTTAATTATTTTTTAAATTTTATTTGCTTTTGAAGCTGCTCTACAAAGCTTTTGACCTTCTTCAAAAGCCGCGAAAATAACTTAAAAATGATTTACACTTGAGAAGTGAGCCACGTCCAATAAAATACTATACATATGTAGGTGAGTGTGTTTGTATGGTGATTGGGTGACGGAGTGGGGAGAGGGGAACAACAACAATTTGTAATTGTTTAACCGAAAAGAAACAACGGCATCGTGAAAACAAATATATATGAAAACAGACATACATATATCATAATTGCCTTCAGTTTTTATCCCAGTGTCCGTTGCAAAAAAAAAACCGTTATGTAAAGTAAGCAGCAATCCAAAAAAAAAAAAAAAAAAAACAATAGCAGCGTGTTGCGCTCAGGCGGATTCCCTTCCCCCTTTAGCCACCCCTCATGCTGTCGCTTGTTTTCAATCACTTTCAAAATGTTGTTTACAGTTTCGACTTCTGGCAACACTTGCAATTCAGCACATTTAGAGGTATTATGCATGTACGAGCATACATACATAGATATGAACAAGCATAAGTCCATACATATACACATACATATGTATCATTATGTATACATTCGTATACGTGTGTCATACAATTTCAATATGTGCCGGTATTTAGGAGTTTGCTTTTGATGAATTGCACTTTTCAAGCGATTTTCAGTTTTTTGTGTGTATTTTCGTCGTTTGTATCTACGCTGGGTATTTGCTTTGTTGTTGTCGTTGTCGTTGTCGTAACACCGTTACAATATTTTGGCCTCATTTTGATGATCAATTTTGTTGTTGTTATTTCTTTGCGTTTTATGGCGAAAGCTTTTCTATCTCAGTCAACGCTGACGTCGAAACATGTGTGCGTCGAAGGGGGAAAAGAGACAGCGAGATAAGTGTGGGACCTGTGTGGCTCATTTCCTAATTGCTTTCGCTGTTGTTTTAGCTGTTTTTTTTTTATAAGTCTGTGTTTCAATTGTTTTTATGCCCATTTGGGTTGCAGGCAATTTGTATTGCAGCGCAATTTTACGTTTTTGTTTTTTTTTTTTTTTTTGGAGAAAAATTAACTTAAAGTCTAAGTCTTGTTGATGCGTTGTTCATTGATCACAGTGCCGCCCCCATTGCAATGATTAAATGCATACACACACACACGCACAGTTTCTCTCTCTCTCTCTCTCTCTCTCTCTAGAACTTTTCTTCATCTGCACTGGAAACGATAAAACATGATTGTATTCAAATAGAACTAAGGCAGCGCGTGCTTTTGCTCTGCTGATTGACGATAAAGCGACCGCTGCAATCGTGTCTGTCTGTCCCTTTGTCTATGCATCTGCCCTCCATGTGCTATCAATATTCACTCGTGCCGAGCTTTTACATACACACACATACACACATATGTATGAGTGGCTGCAGATGTATGTATATATGCATATGTTGTGCTTTGACTCTTTTACTTATCCAATTCTGTTCCACCAATAGCAGCAAAGCATCAGCTTTAAATTGTTTTTTGTTTTTTTCTTCGTTCAAGTGCATTCATGCATTACTTTTGTCCCCGACCATCAACGCGATTTCCAACTCTTGCATAAATATCCTGGCGTTGCCATACAGAGCAAAAACACGTAAAAATCTCAAATGTCAGAAACAGGTAGAAGACCCTGACGAGTTTTGGGCTTGGCAGCCAAACACGCTGGAAGGGGGAGGGGGGTGTGTATGTGGGTTGATGGTTATAATGATATAATGCTAATATGTGTGTCTGCCCACGTGGCACGTGGCACGTGGGCGTGGCGAACCAACGTGAGAGTTACGTACATCAGTTGACGTCGTTTTGGCTCACCACCTCGCCTCCTGGAGCCGGAGGTCTGGCTTAGCTTGTTTGTTTTTTTTTTTTAATTAGGTTAAAATACTTAATATGCGCTTGACGCGCCTTTTTAAACTTGGCTGCCTTTTTAAACTTAATTCTAGTTTTCCATGGCTTAAAGAAATTTAAGATATCGTAATATATAGAAACATAGTTATCTTGATAAATAGAATGGGTTTCGAGTTTCCTTTAGGTACACATATTCCTTGCCAAAAAATATATATTTTCAAAATAATTTAATCACGAAATTCAACTAAATGCAGAGTTGCAAATTAAACAACCTGATATGCAAAATGTCACCGCAACGCCAATGCATTATTCATTTAAAATTTGTTTCAAAAATTAAAACAAATAAAACGAAATTACGAACAAACTGTATGAACTGTGAGATACCCTGCAACAAGTTATCGCAAGTCTAAATATGACTTTGTTTGTTTATTTATATATACAATTGATAGAGCACAAGAACATTGAGAAAACCATATAGAGGAAATTCAGCTTTGGTTGTTTTGCTTTCATTTTAGTTAAAGTTTCAGCAGAAATTAGATTTTAAGCAAATCAGAAACAGCTCTGGAACTGAAAAGTTCTGGTTCACGTGTCATTCCCAAAAACTCACTAAGGCTTATAAACGGCAGTTCCCAAAATGGAGCAACATAACCAAACTTTGTTTTTTTAAAGCAATTTCCCTGCGTGCGGTATACCCCATTAGCTGCTGACAAAACAGGTATTATCGGTATGAGCACACACCAAAAAAAAAGTGACTAAAACAAAAATTTAAGCTTTAGCCGCTGCGGCTGCGGCCAGCAGGTTTCTGACTAATTCCCACACAATTCGCATGCCCCCCGCCCCCCGCCCGCCGCCTGCCTTCCGCTGTCAGCAGCTTCAACTGGGTGACGATGGCGAAAGAATGGAAATGTTGAGAAGCGGGGGAATGATTTAGCAAAGAGTGGGGCGAGGGCCGACATGTTTAGAAATAAAAAGGCAGCAAAGAAATCAAATGCAATTTGTTTAAACAATAATGCTGGCCAAAACAGCGACAAAATCTATTTTCATCTATGAAAGTATAAGTGTGTGTGTGTGTGTGGACGTGTGCTTCTGTATGTTGCTGCCTAACGGTATACGAATGCTTCTATGTACATATATGCATACATACGTATGTATGTGTGTAATAACTTGACTGGCTCGAGTGGCCACTTGAAACCGCATCCGAAATGAATTCAAGACGTGTTGGCGTGCTTTTAAAATGTTTTTTATTTTGGTTGGTTTAATTCTTGAATTCTGCTGTGGCTGCTAAGGTGGCCGTTAAGTTGGGCGCCAGTCCACGCACACACACACACACAAACACACATAGCGCACACAAATACATGCACGCCAACAGAAAAATGCACATGTAGTTTTATGAATGAATCAGAGTGGAAATAAGTAGGCAAGTGCATGAATTACACTCACACACGTCTGTGTGTCTAAAGTGTTGCCACTTAGATGAAATTCTAAAAATTATAAATGCACTCACACAACAACATTTTCAGCTAATGCATCACGACTATTAAATATATACAAATAGTCGCATTTACGTATACATATACGCATACGCATACACATATGCACAGGCTGCTAACAAGCTACCCTACCATATGCAAGCATTTAATTATTGTCTACAATTTGATGGTGCCATTAATTAGCAACTATTCACAGCACGCACACAAGCATGCTTGTATTGTATGTGTGCTGTCTACACAACAGCAACAGCTTTTTTCTTTTTTGGTATGTAGTGTTCAGCCTAAACGTATGCAGCACACTTTGAGAAACTAGCTAATTACAGTGACGTCCAAAACAAGTGGAGAGGCCGTTTTGATGACAAAGCAAAACCATAAATAGTTAAAAAAATCTTATCTCGAGTATTTTCTTATATATATTAAATTGTTGAGCTAATCACCAAAACAATTGTTATTAAATTTATGCGGTATTTTTATTATATTTAGCTAAAATTCTTGACCCCACCCATGTATAAATGTTTTATATTATTTTCGCGCAATTTCGCTGCACTTGTTCACAATGCCACGATTCAAGCGATTATCAAACGAATTTAAATAGTTGCTAGCTAAATACAAAGAGTCCAGTCATAAACGGCACTCGACCATTGCCCCAGCTCTGATATCTGTTGAATACATACCCATACATATATACATACATACATACATATGTACATTATGTATGTCTGTAGTGTACATATATTTATGTAATGATTATAAAGATAGTCATGCAGTCAAGTCCAGTTGACTGGCAGCAAATCCCGGTGTTTTTTTTTTCACGTTCTAATGGCAGCTATTTCAGCTCCAATCCGCACCATATAAAAACCAATCTAATCAAAATTGCAGTTAACAGTAGATTTGCTCCATGTATATGGAGGGCAATACATTAAATACCTAACAGAAATAAAATGTGTACAGATATTTTGTTTGACACTACTGTGTGTAATGCATTTTTATGTTATACAGAAATTCCAACAAATATCCGATTAGACTCCACTTTATCTGAATCTGTGGAGTAAATTCAAAAGGAATACAACGGCAAAAACTCTACAGTTATCTCAATGGCACTTAACGGTTGTGTGTTAGTGTGTGTGTGTGTGCGTTGTGAATAGCAGGAAGCTGTTATTAACATTATCGCTCTGTTATCGCACAGCTTGCACCGTGCCCATAATTGATTTATAGCTGTTAACACGCCCAAAAATATGTTTAACATAAAACTTTAAACGTTTTCTCTCACAGCTGTTAAAAATAACTGATAAAAATGTTAGCTAGTATCTGAATAGAAAAATTGTTCAATATCAGCTAATAAGAATAACATCCAATTGATCGAAATTAGTTCATTTAGGTGCTGAAACCGTGAACCCAACAAACTACCATTTTTACTTTTTTTTTTTTTTTAATAATATTTTTTAAAATTATTGCCAACTTTTCAAAGTGAATTGTGCCATTAAAAATGTGTGACGTACTTAAAACCGAGTTTCTAGACATTGGAAATCAGCTTTACGAATCGAACCTTTAGCCGAAATGCTGGTTCAAACCGTGCATCGAACCATCATAAATAGCTAGCGATGGCAGCCATGATGAAAATTAGCCTTAAGCTCTTATTTTGAAATGAAAAGCAATTGTTTATTAAAATGTGCAATGTGTTGGGCTTCGGATATACTTATATGCAAAGTACAATAAACAATGCTCGCATGTGCTTATATTAACTTGGCTGCCCTTTTATTTGTGTGGTGTCTTTAAATATAATTAACAATAGAAGTAATTAAAAAAAAAAGTCGTAACAAACGCTAGAGAAAAAAAATGAAAAAAAAAAAACAGTCTTAATCGATTAGTCAAGTGCATTATCAAGCTACATACATATATAAAATACACATGTACAGGGAACTCGGAATGTTTATGGGCGATCTATTCATTGGCCCGTAGTCGTCATTACATTGATCAGGCCCGGAAATACCTCAGCCTGAATGGGTCCATAGTCGACGCGTTCGCCGTCAATGGTTAAAATGCCGTTGGAGCCGCTTGGCTCAATGCGAAACGCTCGCACGGGCAACACCTGGATGTGGGGATCCTCCTCCACGGGCAGATGCGTGCCATTGTGCATGCTGAGCAGAAAATTGAGCAGCTGAGAGCGTCCGACGCCGGCTCGTATGATGACCAGATAGATGAGGCCATCGTTTAGGCGCGAGTCCGGCGCAAAGAAGCAATCGGATGCCAGATGCGTTGTGTACGCGGCATGCACCATCACGAACTCCCCCGCCTCCGATAGCCAGCCATCGGCGGCGGGCAGCGGCAGCTGCAATCCGGGTATTGTGCTCGCCGGCACCAGCTGACTGAACTCGGCATTGGCCGCTTCAATGCGCTGGGCCACACTCAGGCGGCTGCGGTTGGAGCGTGTACTGTGCCCGCCCACCGAGTAGTAGGCGGTGCGGCGCGACACCGCCGAGTGCCAGCTGTCCCCATTCTGGCGATAGACGCTGCGATCCATGGACAGCGCGTCGGCAAACTGATCCGAATCGGATTCTTGTGCGCGCAGCTGCACATCCGACTCATCGGGCAAATCCTTGAATTCGCTAAACGCTCGCGTCGCCGCAGAATGTGCTGCAACTGTTTCCACAGGCGATTCTGGCGCGGATTCGACTGCTGTTTCTGCTGCTGTTTCCGCTGTTCCTGCTGTTCGCTCTGTATGCTTTGTGGTGGCTGGCAGATAGAAGAGCTTGCCCGGATAGCAGCGCAGCGTGATGAGCCGTCGGATGGCCCAAAGCGTAAAGCGTTGGGCGCCAATCGAGCGCAGCCGTTCGCTCTCGATATCAATGTCGGCGATGAGGCCCCAGCCGATCGATAGGAACGAGTACATCACAAAGTGCTTATCCCGATGATTTAGCTCCACGCGCACCACATCCATCGGCGTTGCCCGTCCGGCCACGCAGATGAGCGTGGCATGGAGTATGGGCTTCGGTTCGTATGGCTCGTTGCAGTGATGGGCAATGCTTTTGGCCAGTCCGTTGCCGGAGCCGCAGGGTATGATGCCCAGCGAGAGTTCACGGCAGGCGCGTCGCCAATCCATGCGCTCCATGAGACCGTTAAGCACCTCGTAGAAGAGGCCATCGCCGGAGGCGACCACAATGCCCGCATAACGCTCCAGCAGATCCTTGCGGGAGCGCACATACTCCTGGGCATAGTGTGGATGCGTTGTGATCTGCAGATCGTATTGGGCCTCCGCTTCGCGCAGCAATGGCGCCACCTGCTTCTGGAACTGTTCGCGTCCCTTGCCCGAGCCCGACTTGGGGTTCAACAATATGAGCAGCTTTTTACCCGGATCTCTGGCCAATTCGCCCGCCGCACGCTGTTTGTGTTCCCGTATCGTGTGATGCCAGAGCCGTGCCGTGCTCAGATTCTCGGCATAGTGATCGCTCGTCCGGAATCGTAAGATGCGCAATGTCTGCACACGACGCAGCGGCTTCTCCTTCTTCAGATAGGCATAGATGTACAGATAGGCGCTGTTATCCGCTTGCGTTTGCCCCGGCTGCCGGCGTTTCGTGGATTTCTGCTGCTGCTGCTCCTGCTGCTGCTGCTGCTGCTGCTGTTGTTCTTCCTCCTCGTCAGCCGCCTCCTGTGGCTCGTGGTTGGCACTCTTGCAGGAGTTGAGGCCGCCGCGTGCACGCTTCTTTAGCCGCTTGCCAAAACTGGAGCCAATGATGTCATCGATCCGTATCAGCTGCTCATTGATGTGATCATTCTCGGCTGTCTCGCGCCGCAAATAGATGCCATCTGGGCAGAGCTTCACCACGATTTTGATATTCTGTTTGCGTCGCCGATTCTCCACATAAAATATACCGATTAGCTCCGACTGCGGAGCAATCGCTTCCCCGGATTCTGTTGTCATTCCCGCCTTCAGCTGATGTTGCAGCACTGGCTCCAACTCTGATTCCGGCTCCGTTACCGTCTCCGTTACCGTCTCCGTCGCCGTCTCCGACTGTTGTCTGTCGGGTCGCTGAACTGGGTTGGCTGTCATGGCGCTGTTTTAGCCGTCTCCGTTGGCACGCCCCGCCCACCAACTTGTTGTGTTAATGGAGCTTTTACCAGCTGATTGTCACATGCAACAACAACAACAAAAACAATGTTATTAATGAGCAGCGTTTAAAGCTCACTTTGGGCTGCCGAACTCTTATATACCCTTGCACACGGAGCTGGCCTGATTTTCCCAGTATATCTATATTCTTGATATGTTTCAGAATTATGCCATGTCTTTCGTCTTTCCTGATGTTCTTGATCAAGAAATCTTTTAAAACAGACAAGATTTCAAGTTGCAATATATATCGATCGATATATATTGAAGAATCATAATTGATTTGAAGACGAGCAAAATTTAATCTCTCTCTTTATCTCTGAACAAGTTTTCCTACACATAAAAACAGCAAAGCTTACAAAATAAATGTTAAAATGTTCTGTATAATATAGATATGTAGGATTTATGCAAAAGTTTCTTGAGTTAGTCTTAGAATTCGAAACACATTTATAAATGTCCAAATGAACGAATCACATTGTTCTAATCAGGAATAAATGTATAGACTTACTAAATGATCGATGAGGGCCTAACGTTTTTGCTTTTTTGTTCGTCGGCCTATGGATAATGCATTGCTAAGTCTGATCTTTATAGGGCTTTCGGGCTTAAAATGTGGAATTGAAAACTGTGCCTATACCAAGATAAATATTCTGGATCGGTATATACTATAAAAGAGCCAACATACTGATCAGCTACTTGCTACTTGCTCGAGCTCCGATAAACTTTGCGATATGTTGAAACAGCATAAGCTGATAATCGATACTTATCGGTTTCATGGATAACTGCTAAGTTATCGATGATTTTTAATGAACTTACAACAGAGTGGGGAGAAGCTACATTTCATATTTGAACTCTAGCTCTGATTATTGAATTTATTGGGCTTGGTGGACTAATCTGTTCGTCCATTCTGTTACATACGCAAGCACAAAACCCGAATACCCATTTTGAGCCCATTTTGAATGGGTTAGGGTATAAGAAGCAGACAAATACAGCCTTGGGTCTGCGTCGCTTTGCTTTGTTTTGTTTTGTTTTCACTTACTTAATTATTACCTCTTTTAAAAGTTGTTGTTGATGTTGCTGCTGTTGTTTGTTGTGCGCGTTTCGCTATTTGTAGTTTTTTTTTCTTTCTTATTTTTGTTTTTTGTTAGTCCGCTGCTCGCTCCTGTGCGCTCGACTCCACGTATCTCCGCGTACTGAGTGAACTAACCTTATTTCGAATGGAACGAATGAGCACGGAGATTGGCGCTTTGCGATTTGATTTCACTTGTCTCGCACACACACACACACACACACACACACGCACGCACACCTCAAATTTTGTTGTGTGTGTGTTTGGTGTTTCGAAATCTAATCAACACGTATCGTATCGTGTCGTATCGTATCGTATAGTATCGATGTTGTGTGTATTATGCCTGGCTCATAACTGTATTGTCCCACATATGTACTTGCATTTAGTTATACATATATATATATGTATACTATATATCTCTAACGCATTTGTTGCTCTTCTCCCACTCTCCCACTTTTTCTCTCTCTTTCTCTCTTTGAATGCATGTAAATTTAATGCGCTCCAAGCTCGACGGCATTGAACCGCTTTTGCTAACTGACTTCGACTTTGATTTTTGTGCATATGCAATTTATATCCGAGGCAGGCCTTCCCAAAATCCCACCCCTACCCCTGTGACACACACACTATATATGATGTTGTTGTTTTTTTATAAATCATCATCAACAGCCTGTATTTATTGTTTTTTGTTTTGTTTTGTTTGTACTCTGGCATTATTAGTGTGCGAATTTGAATGTGCACTCTGTTTCCACTTGGTTTCACTCACGGAAGCGTTTTTTTAGTTGATTTTTGGGAGGGGGATCTCTTGATTAATCTAAACATAACAAGTTTTGAGTCCGCTTTAGGCAAATACAAAAAAAAAATAAAAGCAGCAATTGTGGAAATGTTGACTCAACGAGCAGCTACCCTGTAACCAATGCATATGCTATACCATGCAGCATATAGAAACATTCCCAGTATTCCCTAGTTGTAAGTCTCTTATCATCCGGACATGTTTAGCAAATGCTCCAAAACGATTCAAAGAAAATTCTTTAATGATTTTTTTTATACGTATTTTGACAGCTTATCTAAATTGACAATATGATTAATATGACTGCAAAATGAAATGAATTTTGTTGTATTGCTTTTAATCACTTCTGATGACGTTTACTCTCTAAAAAAAATAAACTGGCTAACATACAAAAAGAATGGTTTTCTTATCCTAAAGACAGCCACAATTAATATTCAAGTAACATTATTCGTGAATATATCAAAATAATATGCAATAACAAAGTCGTGTGCGCAACGGGGACTTTTCTATTTTTACGAGATGCACACGAAAATCACTTAAATTTTCCGCTTTGGCGCACATTCGATAGCTTCCACCTGCTACTTTAACGATAGTGTTAATAAAGTGCTTTACAAACAATAACCTTTAAAATCAATTTGCATTTTCCTTTGTTTTTCTTCAACTTGAAAACGTCCGACTCTCATATGCATACAACATTTTCCCCTGCTTCTAAATATATAAAAACAATTTCTCAAGATCTTTAAACGATATTAGAGATAGCCGTACCCAGGTTGATGATTTATAAAAAAAAGTAGAGTTCGGGCTAGAGTGACAGCAAAAGCAAGTGAAGCAAAATAAAGAGTGAGAGAGGGAAAAAGAGAGAGAGAGAGAGAAAGAGAGAGTGAGATCAATATAGAGAAAGAGAGATAGAGGGCAAGGTAGTAAACTAGGGAGAGGACAGATAAAGTTGATTAGATTAGCACTTTTACTGAAAGCATGAAAAATGGGAAGAATAACTTGAATTCATGAGAATCGCATAGGAGGGCTATATATAAATACGTTTTTTTTTAACTTTGAGCCACTGCGGGAAGAAGGCTGCGTTTGATAAAAGAGAACATATGTGCACAAACATATATATACATACGTACATATTCATAGGTACATACATACATACTTATACGTGCATACATGACATACACACACACATACATACATACACAGCCACGTATGTGTATAAACTTACTTATGTAGAAAACTTGTAAATCTGACTTGAATTTATGAGAATTTCATAGAAATTTTATTTGAATTTCCACCAAAAAATGTAAAGTTGATCTGTGTTTGATGTAAGACATACATTATACATACAAACAAACTTAAAGTAAAGAAAATTAACTTGAACTGCGTTTCTTATAAGAGAAGTTAATGTTGCAATTAACACTTTTTCTCCCACATCTTATGTACTTACTTATGTATGTACTTATGTATGTACTTAATCTTATGTATGTACTTAAATATAAGCTTAAAGCCGATTGGACAAAACTTACCAATACAGCTCGATTCCCCAATATCCTCCCATACAGGTGAATGGATTTGGCGAAATTTGCAAAGTATGTCTTTTATGCATTTTTTAAGTCGATTATTGAAAATGGGTTTGAGTCAGACTCGCTGAAAACAAAACAAACAAATGTGTTTCAGAAAATAGTTTTCCTCGTATTTTCCAAGCATTGGCTTACCTTTGTTTTAGCTCTCTCCCTCTGTCACCCATTGGTAAAGGGTATTACAACGCCCCATATTTCAAATTGCGGTTCCCCAAGCAGCAGCTTAGCCCCCATTCATTGGATTGTGTGGGAGTCAACAAGTGTGCAATTGTTTTAAACGAACTATGTTACGTATACGAGGTGTTGTGTTGGCGGTGTTGGGTCATAAGGCACATCGATAAGCATGAACTTACCTAACGCATGTTTTTCCACCTATTCTGTTTGTTTTTTGTTTTTACGTCTCTTTTAATGTATCGCAAGATAAGTACATTCTTTTAGTCTACTGCGTGTAAATCGATATCTAAGCATATATATCATTCTTTTTATTTACTTATTTGTTTTTTTCTTTCACTGCTTAGTTAAATTGATAAGAACCCGATTATTCTTGCTTTGTTTTAGATAAATAATTTGTATGAATCGAAATGAAAACTTTTTTACGTTCAAATACCTAAAAAGTTAAACTGACTTACCTCAAATTTCCACACAAGGGTTCTTACAGGTTCACAGTCCTTGACTCACCTTGAATTTAAGCCGAGAAGAGCTCTCGTTAATTGAAATTCTTGGCTGAAGATCTAATCACACTGTTCTGCTGGGCTTCTTTGGGGATTCGAACTGGTGCCCCAACTAGCTAAGCGTGTAGCCTGTTTAATGTAGTTAGAGTTTGTGTTAGTGTTAGTTAGCTTTAGTGTTGTTTTAAGGGTCTTTCTACTTACAAACGATTGATTAAACGATGCGTTGACGTTTAAGTACGTATGTATATTACAGGCTAAACGAGGCATCTCCGATCCCATAGAGTACATAAATTCTTAAACAGGACATCAAACGGTTGGTTTAGTCGGTATATTGTCAAATTCTGCGCTTCAACTAACTCCCCCCACACACATAAATGAGACGATGCATTTTTCAATATCGCCTCTCTATGCGATTTGCTTGTATTCAAGTAAGATCATCGCTCACAATATTTCACTCACTCTCTTTTTCTCTCTTCTCTTGCCCACTTTCTTTGGCACAGCTCTCTTCTCTCTCTGCCTCCCTTCTCTCGCTCTCTTACTCTCACTCTCTTTCATTCTGTCTGCTGTGTAATACAGCAAGACAGATCCATTGTAAATTCGTGTTAAGCAGAAATATAAGATTATATATGCAGGCACCATAAGCAGTTACTTATAATATTAGCAGATGATTTCGCGCTTATCGAGCTATAAAAATGTACAATGCGGTCAGGGACACGCCTCTTGCGCAATCTGATCGCCCACTCCATACAAATGTGGACCATTCAGACAGAGACAGAGACAGAAACGGAGACAGAGAGTCGATAAACTGAAATATGTAGATAACTTGAAATGTTTGTATGTACATATGCATTCATATGTATGTACAGTTGTTGTTTGTGTCAGCGTAAAAGCCCAGACAGGTTTTTTTTCTTCTGTTTTGTTTTGCTTTGATCCATTTCTTTTTGGGGGCGCACAACTTATAAACAATACAAGTCAAACTTTAACTAAGTCGCCAGCATTGTTTGCATTAAATTGTGTGAATATGGCTCACAGGCTGCCTACACTTTTCAGATGGCTTTTCATTATCGTGATCGGGGGGTTGGCTGGCAATGCTTCAATTCAGTTCTGGTTGACGTCTGCCAGTCTGGTGTTTCGATAAGTCTTGCGCTTAACTTGTCAATTTCATTCATTTCTATATGTGCCTGCATAGGATGCCCAGTTTCGAATGATAACAATAATTGTTAATTATCAATGCGTGTTTGTCTTTGCATTTGATTACAGAGCGAACAGAGCTGCGACGATGAGCTGAGCTGCGCTTAGCTATGCATTCACAAAGCTATCGTTGAGATCTCACCCCACAGGGACACATCGCTGCAGTACACCGTACACCGTCAGAGAACAAAGCAACACACAAAGCAAGCAACCAACAAGCGAGTCTTCCAAACGAAGTGCAACAAGTCAAAGGACTAAATCAGCAAATAGCCAGCAACGAGTTGGGATCAACTGGAACAATAGCGAGTGGCTGCACAAAGCACGAAGCCCTTGCAGAGCAGGTCAAGCAATTTGGTAGTGTGGTTGTCGGGTCAGCATCGTCATATAGAAATGACACTGACCACAACGGCGACGCCACCGGAGAGCAACAAGAAAATGGAAGTGAAGGCTTTGACAGGCGAAGAGAATCTGCCCACATCTGAAATGGATCTGCTGGCCAAGCTGGAGGCCGCCAATAAGCTAATCGAAAGCGATGCCAAAAGCCTCAACTCGCTGCACTCGACGCACAGTCGCAAAAACTCAGACACGAGCCAAATAAGCCTTACTTCAAGTAATTGTTATGATTAAAAATAAATATATGTTGCTCTATTAATCGTGGTTTATTCACTTTGCAGGCGGCAATTCGGTTGCCGAGGAGGACATCTGGACCACGTGGGCATCCATACTGAACGACTGGGAGGGCGCGCTGAAGCGCAAAAATCCCTGCGTGCGGGAGCTGGTGCGTCGCGGCATACCGCATCATTTTCGCGCTATCGTGTGGCAACAACTGAGCGGCGCCGCCGATGCTGATAAAAAGCAATATGCTGAATATATTAAGGCAACGTCTGCTTGCGAGAAAGTTATTCGGCGCGATATAGCACGCACCTATCCGGAGGTTGATTTCTTCAAGGAGAAGGATGGGCCCGGCCAGGAGGCGCTGTTCAATGTGATCAAAGCGTATTCGCTGCACGATCGTGAGGTGGGCTACTGTCAGGGCTCTGGCTTCATTGTCGGCCTGCTGCTCATGCAGATGCCCGAAGAGGAGGCGTTTGCCGTTCTCGTACAGATCATGCAACAGCATCGCATGCGGCACATGTTCAAGCCATCGATGTCAGAGCTAGGCCTATGCATGTACCAGCTGGAGAATCTGGTACAGGAGCAAATACCCGACATGCACTTACATTTCCAGCAGCAAGGCTTCCAGACGACCATGTATGCGTCTAGCTGGTTTCTGACGCTCTATACGACCACACTGAATGTGAATCTCAGCTGCCGCATTATGGATGTCTTCCTTAGCGAGGGCATGGAATTCATTTTCAAGGTGGCACTGGCTCTGCTCTTGACGGGCAAGGAATCGCTGCTGTCCCTTGACATGGAGGCCATGCTCAAGTTCTTTCAAAAGGAGCTGCCCGGTCGCGTCGAGGCCGATCCAGAGGGCTTCTTTAATTTGGCCTATGCGCAGAAACTCAATACGAAACGAATGAAGAAAATGGAGAAAGAGTATCAAGACTTGAAGAAAAAAGAACAGGAGGAGATGGTCGAGCTGCGACGGCTGCGGCGCGAGAACTGTCTCTTAAAGCAGCGCAACGAGCTGCTCGAGGCCGAAAGCGCCGCGCTGGCCGATCGTCTGGTGCGTGGCCAAGTCTCTCGTGCCGAGGAAGAGGAGACCAGGTGATTTAACCTAACCTACCCAATAAATACTAAATCTTTAATATTCATCTATCCATTGCTCAGCTATGCCATTCAAACGGAGCTGATGCAGCTGCGACACTCCTATCTGGAGGTCTCACACCAACTGGAGAATGCTAACGAGGAGGTGCGCGGTCTCAGTCTGCGACTACAGGAAAATGTAAGTGTTGTATAATATCAAAATTTATCGCTATTGGATATTTTCGGTTGTTTTGTAACTAAAAACTGAAGAAAAAATGAAAATAATTAAGAAAAAATCGTGCTTTACCAATCGAAAGCTGTTTGTTAATCATTTCTGTCTTTCTTTTCCATTCTGTTTATTTCTTATGGTTATGGTGCTTTAAAAAAAAAAAAACAAACAAATATCTAAAAACTGGTAATCCAATTTCCAAACGTTTGCTTTAAAATATCAAAAAATAAAATAAAAAACAAAACGAAAAATTTGCTCAACGCCAAGCAGAACGTTTCAATTGATAGCGTAAGTATCGCAACTTGCTAAAACTCTAGGCAAAAATGTATATACATATATAGGTACATTTATACACATGTAGTGCTTAGGCGTCCAGATCTATTTTTTCATATACGACAGCCATAACAGGTGCATGCCAATATTGGTATTACGTAGCGTTACTTTGCATGTTTGTTATCGTCCAATTTCGTGTACTCATTAGTTGTTGACTTTTAACCAATTCATTCACGTGCCTACATAATAATATTAACATAATACACTTACATAATTTGTATATATTGTACTTATTGTACTATTGTACTATTAAGTAGAACTTATGCATTTAAGCTAGAGCTGGAAAACCGTCGATGTGTTATCGATAAATAATCGATATGTGCATTAAGTGTGCTTTTTAATCGCAATTAAAGTTTTCAAGCGCAATAAGCCGCAAAAATATCGATTTATCGATAGCTTTCAAGCTCGATTTGTACATTTATCGATAGGCATACGCATGAAAACCTTGAAAAGCTGCTGTTTTGTAAGCGTTCTAAAGCTTGTCCTGTCTCAATTTAGAATAATTCGCGTCAGTCGTCTATCGATGAACTGTGCATGAAGGAGGAGGCACTGAAGCAGCGAGACGAGATGGTCTCCTGTTTGCTGGAGGAGCTGGTCAAGGTGCGCCAGGGCTCAGCCGAAAGCGAGGATCAGATACGAAATCTGAAGTCGAAAATCGAGGAGCTGGAAGAGGATAAAAAGACGCTGCGCGAAACCACGCCCGACAATTCGGTAGCCCATCTGCAGGACGAGCTGATTGCTAGCAAGCTGCGTGAGGCGGAGGCCACGCTCTCCCTCAAGGATCTCAAGCAGCGCGTGCAGGAGCTGAGCACCCAATGGCAGCGCCAATTGGCCGAGAATCAGCGCAACGAGCACAGCGCTGCCTCCGTTGATTCCACACCCAAAAAGTTGTTAACAAATTTCTTCGATAACTCCAAATCGACGGAGCACACGCAGAAACTCGAGGAGGAGCTAATGACGACGCGCATACGTGAAATGGAAACGCTAACCGAACTGAAGGAGCTGCGTCTCAAAGTCATGGAGCTGGAGACACAGGTGCAGGTCTCCACGAATCAGCTGCGACGGCAGGACGAGGAGCACAAGAAGCTCAAGGAAGAGCTCGAACTGGCCGTCACACGCGAAAAGGAGCTGGCCAACAAGGCGCGCGAACAGCAGCACAGGTCCGTACCGAACATGCCCAAGCAATATAAATAGCTAAATAAAGCAACATGAACTTTACACATTTCAGGTACTCGGATCTGGAATCTCGTATGAAGGACGAACTGATGAATGTCAAAATCAAGTTCACCGAACAGAGCCAAACAGTTGCCGAACTGAAGCAGGAGATTTCACGATTGGAGACAAAGGTATGTCTTCTTAAATTCGCGTGCTCATGAATTGTCTACTGAAATCCCTTTTTTTATATGATTATTTTCTTTTAGAATTCGGAAATGCTTGCCGAGGGCGAGCTGCGCGCTAATCTGGATGACTCGGATAAAGTGCGTGACCTGCAGGACAGGTTGGCTGACATGAAGGCGGAGGTGTGTATTGCTGATGGGTCCAGACAAACCATTCCATTTATTTGGATACCATTTGCTGTTTATTTTCGGTTTCGGGCTTTTAATACTGTGCGCACCCACCCAAACCAACCAACCACAATGCCGATTCAAAGCGCCAAGCAAAACTAAAACCCAATCACACACACACAGACACACACTCACTCACACACTAATATTCACCTGTGTACATACTCAACACACACCCAAAAGCCACACTGCACTCTGAGCGCATTCAAAAAAGGCCATTCAAATGGTGCCGCTGGCCATGAGCAAAAAGCAAAAATCTGTTTCAGTTCATGCTAACTGCTTAAAAGCCCGCCCATACGCTTTGGTGTGGCATTCGCTTTTATATTTTGTATACGTGATTGTATATTTTATTTTAATTTGAAAGATATTTTTGAGTTAATTTTTTGGTACTTTGGAACTGCTGAAGATAATAATATTGTTGTTTCTCATTGAATCTCTTTCTCACACCACACACACACACACACACAAAATATACGAAACGCGTTGCGTCTCTAGTATCCCACGCCAATAACAAGCCCCGATACTGAACCGTGGAAATGGATAAGCTAAGCTAATCGAAAACAGAAAGCTAAAACCAAACCAAAAACTAAGCAATTCATCAACATCATTAACAAATGCATCTACCTTAAATCCCCGTTAAAATGATAAGAAAGAAACCAAGATCAAATTCAACACTTAACAACAAAACGACCAAATGCAAATCAGGTGTCTATCTATAACTCTGCCCTCTTCCCCCCTCACTTCCACAATTATTATTGATAGTATCTTTGTGTATGTACATAAGTACTTTGGTATCGTTAAGATCTAAGCCTGTTCGTGTTACCCTCTTTTCGTTATAGACTTTGTCTTCCATTCTTTTCCCTCATACAGTATTTTGAATACATATCGTATTTAAAGCATACTTATTTCTATACCAAATCATCCCGTACTTAGTATATTTGAACCTCTACCATCACTGCCTGCTGCCCCTATTTATACATATCCAGTTTTTTCGTGCAGAGCATGCGTCCCTTGATTTAACATATTTACAAAGCATATTTAAGCTGTGATTTATTGTTTTTCTTTTATTTCTGCTAGAAGGATTTGTTTTTATTTATGTGAAAATGCATGCTATTCAAAGACAGATTTCCCCATATTTTTTGTTACCTCTTGTATATATATATATTTTTATTTGTCAAAGGAAATACGAAGCATATTCAACATTTTTATTGTTTTTCAAATAGTTTCAAACGTTTGTTATCAATTTAAATAGGCCAAAATAAACTGCTTGATCTTAAGGCCCATGTAGCAGAAGTCCCAAAGCTCTTGGCTTAGCAAAGACGCAAACCCAAGGGCAAAAATTTGAAGATCGTAAAATATTTGGCCTACCTTTAATTCTTTAGTGTATATATCATCTATGTATATTGTATAAATTAAGCACACGCATTCAAAATCTTTCATTGTTTAAATTTTGCACATTTGTTATTAATAATTGTTTGTGTCCAAATTCATCCAACTGCACGCTTGTCTGCCATAACTGAGTATATATTTGTGCTTATAACTGTGCGTCTATAACTGGTATTGGTATCTGTTAGATATTTCCCTAGTGTTATTGTTAACTTAGTCTAGTTGTTAATGTCTAAGCACGCACACACACAAAAACACCGACACACACACACACAGACACACACTTAAACAACTACAACGTAATGCACGCACATAATAACAATAACAAGAACAAACATCATAAATGCCCCCCACTAACTGGCCAACATAATTTCCTGCTGCAGCTGACGGCGCTGAAAAGTCGCGGCAAATTTCCGGCCAACAAGCTGCGCAGTGCCTCCATACAATCCATTGAGTCGACAGAGATCGATTTCAGCGACCTCAACATGGTGCGTCGCGGGAGCACGGAGCTGTCCACATAATATACAGAGCAGAAGGCGGCACACGGTACGGATATAATAATTGCATGCGATTATATCAACATATATGCATATATATATACATATATATAGACGATGATTATAGATAACTATTTTAATCCTCATATATATATATATATATATATTATCGGTTGATGTATATGTTTATTAGCAGCATATACATAACTAGCTATGTATGCTCGGGTCACAAAGTCGGCTGTGGTGCGTCGATGGGTATCCTTGGGGCGTGTCAATAAATGTATAATTAGCTGAAATTCAATTAAAGCATATTACCTATTTATAATATAATATTATCTATGTTTTAAACGATTATTATTAATTATTATTGTCATTATTATTTTATTTTTTTCTACTTCATTGTATGTATTTATATGCTGTTATGTTAAACAACAAAGAAATACCACTAATATTTATTTATTGCTATGCATAGTTTTTTTTTTCGTCACATCGTTTAACGGGCGTTTACCAAGTACATATATATACATATATATATATATATAAGCAGCTGCTAAATGATACATATGTATGTATTTCACTTACAAGTATTGCATCTATACACACACACACACACACATATATATATATATATATATATGTATGCAAACATTATTAAAATCAAATTTGAAGGATTTTATGTACCCAACACTTTTAATGTAAGTTTTAAATTGAGAAAAAACAAAATCGAAAAACTTTAAAAAAAATGTGAGTTTTAACCAAGTTTAGAACGAGTAAACACGAAACTGTCGAACTAGTTTTTTTATTTGTATTTTATATTGTTTACCTCTTAAAGTCTATAAACGTGTAGAATGATATTTTGTAAACATTGTCACACAGATACACACACACACACACAGACACAGACACAGACAGACATGTCCGAAACGAATTTGTAACTCCTCATCGTGTAGTTAACTAAGTTTAACATAATTATTTTTATTATTGTATGTATGCACAACAACAAACAATACAAATACAAACGTATTCTATAGTACCATATATACATATACATATACATACATATATATTAAACATACCTAAACAACAAATTGATAAACTTTTACGAAAACGAAGTGCGAAAATCATCATCCGAAGAAAGCGTTTTTAATAATGTTCAAACATGTAACAAGCGTTGCCAAAATGTTATTTCAAACAACAAAAAAAAAAATCTATAAACTATAAACTAAAAACTATTTCAAATAGTTAGTGCGAACCAGAACCTCGAGATAATGCAATGTATTGCAAAACTCCCATAACTTACGATATTCCAAATACGATATTCGGTTAATCCCATGAAACAATGTAGTTGTTAAACACACTCACACTCGCACACACACACACACTCGCACACACACACACACACCCCACACACACACACACACACACACACGTACATATACCATATGCATACACAAGACATATGTATTTAGACAATTTATATTGATATTGATATATGTATACAGTGCATCAATTACTTACATACAGCTGCTCCTTAAATGGATCTGCGATCCAACTATTTTGGGCAGCTGCGAAAACTTGAAAAAAGTGAAACTGAAAAAGCAAAAAAAAGAGATGAGGATTATTATAGATGTGTATTTAAGTTTGAGCTGTTTTCCAAGTGCAATAATTAATTCAATTAAATTCCTTCTTTTTTTTTTTTTTTACTAGTTTCTAAGCATTGTTTTAGCCTTTTTTTTAATGTGTGTTTGTTTTGATTTTGTTATCACTGAAGTCATATATCGTATGTAATCTACCGAACGTATTCTAATGCAGCAACGCGCTTCCGTTATTCAATATCCTTTGATTTACACTTCATGACAAGACCATATACATACATACCCACATAAATATGTAGTTACTAAGTGAATAAAGTGTCACAAATCTTAAATCAGTATGCATGCACATACATATATGTATATACATTTATTAAGATGTTCTGCCGACTCACAGAAATTCTCTGAAATCGCAAAACTTTCAACTCTTTTTTTATCCAATCAGCAGGGACTTCAATAGATCTCACATCAAGTTTTCTAAAATTCTTAAAAAAAGGACTCGTCAAATATAGTTAACAACAGGTGCCAAAAAACAATTTCACTTACGTAAAAAAGTAGTCCGAATGTTGCTCCGTAACCTAAAGAGCAAATTCTCTATAAATTCTTTACAGCTATATACATATTTATGGGAGTTCAGTTCCTTGTTCGTAGTGTGGAAAACTTTACAATCATGTCGCTTTTCCAGTGTTGCACAATGTGTTAGTATTAAATGTTTTAATTAGCGGACACTGTTCAAACTTACAAATTCCATTTGCATTTGCTTCAGACTTCTTTCGAAGTGCACATTCCCGATTCCACAAAACGTACCAAATATAGTTTCTGCTCTTTCCTTCGCTCTCTGCTTCTTCTCTCTCTAAACGGGCAACATTTTAATAAATGTATTATTAAGTATGGCTGTACAACTAAATCTCGACAGAAACTTAACGTATTAGTTGAATGTTTAGAAGTTAATGCGCACAATATTTAATTACAATCGTACATTGCCTTTTATGTGTACGATTTGCTAATTTTACGCACTAAATGTTACTTAATTAAGTTCAGCTTTTGCTTTTACTCAAACTGTATTGACACAAGGAATTCACAACAAGAAAAAATGAAAGCTAAGCTCACAAACAAATACCAAAAGAAGCATAAATAATGGACAAACATATCTTTAAAGCACTTATTACCATATGTACATATGTGTGTACGTATTTGCATGTATTTGAATAGATTTGCATTAGGGCATGATTTGTTATGTGCTTGTCAAGGCCCATGCTAAGTTGACAGATTGTTGTCAACATGCAGTTGGCAGCTCCAGCGATAAATCATATATATTTGATATATAACTGTCAATTGACCAGTTGACATGGCAAATATTTACAAGGCAGATAAACTGTCTGTTTAAATGCTTGACAGCCAATATTTGAAAGTGTCGCCTAATTTTAGCATGGCCATTAGAAAAGCTGCAGGCTCTGTGCAAATGCTTACCCCTAGTCGGACTGTGAATTATTGCTAATTACAAAATCAATCAGCTGACTAACTGACCTGACTTCTCGACCGAACTCGTAACGTGTTGTGCTGCGCACTTTGATAAATTGCTTATCAAATTGAAATGCAAATCACGTTCGAGTGGGGCTTGGGGCTTGGGGCTTGCGGGTTCGTTGATCAGTTGGCAGCGGTAGATAATTTGTTTGTTGCTGCCTCGATATGCAAATTCACGGGCACAAATACATGCACATATATGTACCTACATAAGGTAACTGAAAATACATATATATATATTTATATATATACATATACACTTAATGTAATACAATACTTATATGAATGATTCAGCTTCCATTTATACAACTTGTTCAGACCGAAATTGATTTATTTCACTTGACTTTTCTTAAGTTTTTTTTTATTTAATTTAATTACAATTTGTTTTGTTTATTGTTACTTGAAACACATGTTCACAAACACACACAATACACTGAGAGAAAAAATGCTATATTTAAGGTAACAATTTAAAATACCGAAAGTGTTTGTTTTAGTATACAAATGAACATGATGATACTTACATTTGTAGTAAATACTATTGAAATATTGTGTTGTAATTGTTCCAAAAATTTATAAAAATCAAAAAAAGAAGAGAAAAGAAAAGCGAATAAAGTTAAAGACACTTAGTACTCGTATACAGACATACATATTGTGTGCATAGATGCCGCTATGGCATTCTATATACTATAACTAATCAAACATTTTGTGGACCGTTGTTAAAACAACAAATGCAAACACTTCGTAATACACAATTTACAAGGCTGAGGCCAGCAAATAAAAGTAAAAATAAAAATAACAATAACAATATATATATATATATATTGAACTCAAACAACAGACAACAAAAGATTCGTATACAATTTAGTATAAATCACAAGAATATATATACATACGAGTAAATAAAATGGTAGAAAAATCAAAATTCAATAAAAGTACATGTTATTATTACCTGGTTCTCGTTTACAGCCAGTTGACATTTTTGCGGGTATAATTGAGACTCTAACAAGGATTTGAAACTTTTTAAAATGGTTTACAATGCGCCGAACCTTAAACCAAGTCAATTCTCCGAAAAAGACAATTCCATTCTCGAAAAAAATAAGTTTAGGGAGAGATTGAGGATCAAAGTACAAATAACTTTGGCTCCAATCATTGAATACATCTTTGGTAGATGTTAGATAATATTGAGCCTGCATTTGTTTATGAAGATATTTACGGTCTGCCTCATATCTATAAAGGATTTTAAAGATATATATCAAAGCCAGAACCAAAACCTGAAGAGAGCTGGTTGGAATCGAATCGAAACCAAAACCAAACGTATTCCTAGTTCCCGGCATTTAATATAGTTTTTACTCAAATAACTTAACCAAAACTTTTGGTTTCTTCGTGATCAGTAGCATTTTAGGACTTGCATCGAGTTTTTCGGAATTTTCTTTTTATGGGGATTTGAATTCATGCCAAATTACAAATCTTGCAAGAACCAAGAAACAAGAAAGGCAAATTTTCTGTTAAATTTATAGAAAAGCCATTTCCCAGTTTTCAAACGCTTCAATAAAATGCCAACAGTTGAATTTTTTTCGTGCATTTACTTAACTAAGGAGTATATGTATGTACGTATGTTTGTATGTGTATATATGTATTGATATTTTAGGTAATTAATTAATGTTAAAATAATATCATTAATAGTTATGTTTCCCTCCGGTAGCCGGAACGTTGTCTTCTCTGTTTCGCTGCCCATCGGATCTCGGTTCATCATGTTCAGCTTGGCGGGGTTTGGTGGGTGGGTGGTGGGTGGTGGGTGGTGTACTTGGTAATGTTGTTGTGGGCCCTTCGATGGGCAACAATCGATCGTGCGACGCACAGCTTTAAACCTACTTCTTCAACGTGTTCCGTTAATGTCTATAACCTAACAACAATGTTTAACAACAAAAAAAAAGCTCTTTATATATATGTAGATATATATATATCTTTAACATCGGCTTAAAGGGTCTCGTTTAGAACTCGACCGAACTCTCAAAAAAAAAAAAAAAAACTACGTTGGGTACACATTGTATAGTATATGTTTTGATTGTGTATGGCTACGCCTATGCTTACTCCGCCTGGGATTGCGGCGGGTCCGGGTCTGGTGAACAACATCAAGCTGCGCTAGGTTTGGAGATGCAGATGCAGATGCGTGTGGTGCCCTACTCGTCCAAGCAGATGGTGCGTAGAATGGCTTCCACAACCGAGTACGGATCGCAATTGGAGCTGGGGCGTCGATCCTCGAAGTAGCCCTTGCCATCGTCGTTAACGCCGCGGGGTATGCGTATGCTGCAGCCGCGATTGGCGACGCCGGCGCTGAAATCAGTGATCGAGCTCGTCTCGTGCTTGCCGGTCAGACGGCGTGCATTGTCCTGGCCCTGTTTGGGATCGTAGGCGCGAATGTGGCGGTCGTGGCACTTGGATAGCTTGGCGACGGCCTTTTCGATTTCCCGTATGCCGCCGTCCTCGCGCATCACCTTTGTGGACACATTGGTGTGGGCGCCCGCACCATTCCAGTCACCCGGCATCGGCTTGGGGTCCAGAGTGGCCACAATCTGTATCGTATGGGTTTGCTTAAGGGTCTGAGCTGTTTGTTAAGGGGACAACGACTTACGCCAAACTCCTCGGAGATGCGATGCAAGAGGAATCGCGACATCCACAGATCGTCGCCAATCGAAATGCCTAGGCAGGGGCCCACCTGGAATTCCCACTGGGCGGGCATCACCTCCGCATTGGTGCCGGACACCTTGACGCCTGCATAGAGACAGGCACGGTAATGGGCATCGACAATGTCGCGTGCATAGACCTGGCAATTGGCATCGGATTAGTTGATCCCAAAATCTCGATTCAGTCAATCCACTCACCTTATTGGCACCCACGCCGCAATAGTAGGGACCCTGTGGTCCTGGGAAACCGTTCTTGGGCCAGCCAAGTGGATAGCCATCGAAGTCAAGGAACGTGTACTCCTGTTCGATGCCAAACCAAGGCTCCTCCTCGATGCACTTGTTCACCACCTCCAGGCAAGATTTGCGCTTGTTGGTGGCCGTCGGTGTGCCATCGAACTTGTAGGTATCGCACATGACCAAAATGTTGTTGCCACGCCGGAAGGGATCCTTGTAGATGGCCACCGGATACAGATAGGTGTCCGAGTTGCTGCCCTCCGCCTGGTAGCAAGAGCTGCCATCGTAATTCCAAACGGGCAATTCTAAAGCGTCAGATAAAGGCGAATTGGGTATTAAATCATTGTGCTCGAACTGTGGAACTGTGTGCGGTCAACAAATGGCCTCGTATGTCAATTTGCACTCGAAATGCGATACTCTAATTAATTAGTGTTAATTGGTTTCCGTTTTCAGCTGCACTTGCGCCACTTTCACGCCTAACAACAACAACAGAGACAACAAGTGCCATTTCCTGTCTCGTAAAAGCCTTAATTCCACATATTACTGTCATTTCTAATATGCATATTCTTATAGTATATAGTATATTATTATATATATTACATTGTACATTATCATGTTCTATTATAAAAATGCAACTAAAATTAGTTATTGCGCACTTGTGCATTAAATTTCACAACCACAACAATAACAACTCGACCCAACCCTGTACATCAGCATTGTCTGTTGTGAACCTGCCAAACAACAACTGCCGGAAAACTTGCGTTGCATTTTAATCGCCCCCAACTGAGATACTTGATGATCCGATCTGCTCGTTGCCGATCTGGCAGCGCTGGTCGCGTGTCTCGTGACACGACATACATCAAGCACGACACAGCTCGTGTTCGTGCTAGAAAACTTAACACCCTGAGAGTTGTAAGGAGAAGAGTACACTCCAAAAAATGCTATTGCTACATTTTTGGAAATCCCCAAAAAACTCACATTTTCGAATATTTTCTTATTTTTAAAATAAAGAAAGTTATTTATAAATTTTAGAAAATCGCCAAAAAGTTTACATTTCATTTCATTTCTTCTAGTTTTTTAAACAAATACTCCTCTGTTAAAGTCACAAAATTTAACTCAAAATTTAAATTTTTAGAAATTATTTGCTCAAAATTAAAAAATTGTTAATTTGAAGGCAATTTTTTAACGGAGAACTGAGCACCATTTTAGAAGGGCAATTCGTCGCTTGGTTTGTCTTAAAAAATGCCTAACTAAATAAATGCTGATTATTTTCTAGGGAAATCAAAATGAGGTCAGATAATGTTTTCTAAGAATTGAATGTATATTCTGTCCGGTTTTTTTAGCTTGGAGCAGACAACATTTTTAAATATATGTATGTGGCTTCAAGCATTTGTCAATTTACATACATAAATTCTCTTTTGATTGATAATCAAAATTATCTCACATTATTTGTACAGTATAAATATTTTTTTAAATTTTTAGCAGCTCGTATTAGTTTACGATATTTAAGAAACAGTTCTATACATAAATTTATGTATTAATTTCTTTATGCATTATAATTGTTTGTTGTTTTGAACTTAATATAAAAATAACTAGTATTATTATTACTATTGTGTACTATCATTATACTCATTATTATTCATATTGAACAAGTAAAGAAATAACTTTTTATTCACGCGGCTCGAGACACGCGCTCATCTCTCATTTTAGCGGTATTTAATAGTTGGCATACTCTCCCATTCTGCCAGCTTGTTTCTAGCTTGACGGATTTCTTTACTAACAAAACAAAAATGCAAAAATAAAATAATAAAGTCAAAGAGGGGGCAGCGGGGGGCAAGGGGAACACGGGCGCTCGAGCGGGAGCGGGCGCGGGCGCGGGCTAAAATGTGTTATTAAAGTTGGTAATAGAAAAGTTCTATTATTAGAGCCGACTGCCGTAGCTGTCAGAGCGTCAGCTGTTGTTACCTTGGGCAAGCGTTTTCATTTACAATCTCGTGCCTCACGCTTGCTCCAAGCCCCCCTTGGCCAGCTGCCCCCCTCCACCCAGCCGCAGCTCTGATATCGCCGCGGGCCAGGTGCCATATAGACCCCGTAGACTTGATAAACAGCCTCAAGTTTAATCGTTGTCAAGGGCTGGCGCCGGGCCGGGCACCAAGGATGAGCCAAATTGGCCACTTTTGGATTTGTTATGCATTTGTGACCAATTTGCGATTGCCATTCGATATGCAAATGGGACCCTTTAATGCCATTTGAAACCAAATGCATATCCATAATTAATGAGTATCATTTGCCTCAATTGCGGCGCTCGTTGAATTTGCGCATTGCAATTACTTGGGTAATTGCTTGGAACTTGGAACTGGCCAGGCAAATTCCCGCCAAATCGCTTGGCAATCGTTTTGATATACATATATTTTCAAGTTCAGCATATATATATATATATGCATATGGATGACGCCCACACGGACCGTGCTGCTGCTCTATTCCCAGCCAGATTCAGGCACGCGTCGCCGGCGTGCGTTGTGGGCAACAATATTACGCATACGCCGCATACGCCAGCTGCCAGATGTCGCCTGTGCTTTTCGCGGTGCGAACTGTGTGGAAACGTGTTGGCACATTTCACACCTATCTGTCTGCATCTGTAGCTCAAAGTTGATACACATACATATACATATATATCTATGCACACATACATATGTATGTGGCCTGCATGGACACAGTTATCAGCAGAGATTCTTAATTAGTAATTGTGCACAATTTAGTCTTCTGTTGTGCTCGATTAATAATGAGCACAAACAACAAATAAAATCAGAAAAGTAATTAATAAACTGTTAAGACATTTTAATAACATAGCAAGAGCATAAGGCACCAACAAAATAAACAAAGTCATTAAACAAAGTATTAAAACATTTGTTAAATATGGCGCAAGAGTCCAAAGAAGGAACTAAATGTATTTAATCAATTCTCTCGTATTGTTATTGTTGCTGCTGTTATTGTTGTTGTTGTTGTTGTTGTTGCATTTTGTATTTAATTGTTGCTGCACTTCCGAGTTAAAATGATTTGCACATATTTGTTGCGCTTTTGTTAAATTACAAGTGCTTAACCTGTCTTTAAACTATATTTAGAAATATAATATACATGTATTATACAAAATCGTACATTATAATATATATATATATATATATATAAACACATTATATATAAGTAAATGTTAGCAAGTTTCCATTGAAACAATAAATTCTAGTGCACATTACGTATACGTTGCGTTATCCGGCACATGAAAATCTTCTTAAATTGGGTTTTTTTTTTCAAAACCCGATCTTTAGTCGACGGACACGCGCCGTGTCTAATTGCGGTCATATACTATATAAACTAATATAATTGTGACTGCTCGGCAAACACATTAAAGCGTAATCAATTATCAGCGTGAAACCCCTTTTAAGTTGTACGCCTTTATGAACGGAATCGCACTATCAAAAAGTCTGTACTCAAAATAAACTGTGGCATAATAAACGTTTGTGCGCCAACTTCCGAGCCGAACTGGTACCCCAGACGTTGGGCTCGTGCCAGGCCAAAGGTCAAAGTTTCTACTATTCTGGAAGTGCAGCTTAGCTAAATGGGTATTGCTCTTGCCTAGATAGATAGATTTGGATATGGACATAGGGGTTTTACGAGATCTTATCCTGCGGAAGTGATATATATATATATAGATATATAGTATCATTGTCCATATTTGGTATATCGTGTCTATATCCATATTGTTTAGATTGATAGATAGAAAGATATAGATATGGGTAGAGAGGTTTTACGAGATCTTATCCTGCGGTAGTAATATATAGTAGATATATAGTATTATTGCGTATATTTGGTATATAGTTTTTATATCTATATTTGGTAGATAGTATCTAAATCGATATTTGGTATATAGTATCTATATCTATATTTGATAACTAGATCTATATCCATATTTGGTAGATAGTTTCTATACTTTGTTTATCAGTGTAAATGGCCATAAAATGAAATGTTTTTAAATTTGTTGATTTTGATTTTTTTTACCAGACCTCAATGTTTCTTATTGGAAACAAAATGTACCCAGCACAGTTATGTTTGTGTTGATTTGTTCGTTTCACGCATTCCCTATATATGGCTTAGCCGTTAATCTCTCCTAAGCAGTCCCTGGAGAAGAGCAGAGCAACTGATATAAATCAGACAGACTGGCCAGACGGGCTGACGGGCTGACATGCTGACAGGCACTCAGAGCTGCCAGTAGAAATCTATGTTAAGCCACTTGGCAGATGATTAGATTAGCCGGAGAGCGAGGCCAGGTCCGGGTGCGAGACCACGGTGGCAGTGCGAGTGTCTAGGTCGCAGCTTGCGTGGGAATCAATTTGTATTTGTTCCCTTTTTCTATTTTTCGTATGTACTTACCCTTTGGGCTAGATGGTATAAAGTCGAGTGTACGATCCTTGCAGCGCAGATCCTCGCCAGTGCCGTCGATCCACACATAGGTGGCCTGCACAATGTTCTCCTCTAGTGGCAGGGTCAGATAACGGTCCAGAATGGTCTTGTTGATGCGCGCATTGGGCGAGTCTTCCAGAATTCTAGAGGACATACTGGGTGGCTTAATGTGGGGAGCCAGGAAGGATTTGGGATATTGTGTGTGCGAGCGTGTGTGTGTGTGTGTGAGTGTGTGTGTGTGAATGAAAGTGAAATGAAAAGTAAACAGTTAGCTTTGTCCCACGATTTCAATGCACTCGCTAAGTTATCTGCGCACCTGTTTATTTTTTTTTACTGTTCCCTTTTTTCTAGAATATTATTAATTTGTGTTTTTGCTACTTTCGTTTTGTTCGTAAGGGACTTTGATTGGAATGCTTGAGTTAATATTTGCTGCGCGCGTAAACGTTACTGGAACACGACTAAGCTGGAATGCGTTATTCCAACTCAATTTATAACGGCAAACTAAAACCCAAACGACCGCAGCAACAAATTGTTATTACTGCTACTACTTACAACAAACTGAGCAGACAGCCGGCGGACGCAGCAGCAGCAGCAGCAACAGCACCAACAACAACAACAACATTCAATAAAAAAATATAAAATAAAAAACACACAAAAACAAAAACAAAAGCAAATGCTGTTGATGTCGTCAACACAGCAGCAGCGACTGAGGCAGAGGTCGCAACGCGCCTACAACCCACCGTCGCCGTCGCTGCCATCGCCACCGCCACCGTCTCTGCCGCTGCCGCTGCCGTTGTCGCTGCTTGCTACGCGCTGACGGCCAGCGCATGCGCTTCTCTGCTCACTTGCTCGTCTTCTTCTTCTTGCTGGTGCATGATCGAGAAACGGCAAAAGTCCCGGTTGCGCTTAGAGGTGCGCACGTGTCGTATACGATACGTTTACGATACGATTACGCTATTTTGATTTACGATCATCAAATTTATATGAGCTGCTGATAAGTATTCAATTACAGCATGTATTTCAGATTCCAGTTTTCTGGATTTTGAAGAGAGCACTATTATTTAGCATACATTTTGGGATGGCATTACCTAGGAATTTGATCTACATTGTCAATAACTTTTTACAACTTCATTTCATTCAGTGTGCTCTTGAAAGTATGCTACTCAACGAGAAAGAGACGACAGAATCAAAATGAATTCTGTACACGTTTTGAATAACTGTAAATTCAATTTTTTACACGATATATGTATTTAGGACACGCGCTCATCTCTAAATCCAATGCCCGGCATAGATAACAACAGAACGTCAACTTTTTGCGATATGCAACGTCATTGCTATCGGCTGATGTCGGATGTACATACATAGATTTGTGTGTATGTGCCCGTTGATTCTCATCTCTAGCTCCATTTGCATGACTACCGTTTCCCTACGAGCGGATATGTACGTATGTGGGAATCTATATGCTGGCATATAACTAGAGGTGCTCCGCTTGCTAGATATAACTATGAACGAGTTCTCTCCATTTAGGTGTGATTATTTGATTCCGTATGATTATCTAGCTGGGAATGATTTTGTTTTGAGTTAATCTGCGAATTACTCGAGAATTGAATACAGTTCTTTGACCAACAAAAATATGATGAATCGTTTAAGCTTGAACATATTTATGATGTATATTTGAATGTACGTGTTATATGATTATGAATATAAATTAATAAAATACTGTACATCATTTCTTTTGTTCTTTCTAGTGACATTTTTTGCATTACCTATTATAGATAATAGACAATTTTTCTCGCATTTCCTATTTGGGATTTAAGTAAGGCTAGGAATATGCACAAATTGATTTTCTATCAAGCTATCCGTGTTCCATATTCAAGAAAGTATAAATAATATGTACACTTAAAAGAAACTTTTTACTAGATTTTAGAAAGGTTTTGAACAACTTTCATACCTCAGAATATTTTTTTTTGTTGTAGAAGGAATAATTCTCAAAATTATTAAAAATGATTAGAGATGAAAAATTTTCTTTAAAAAAACAGAAACTAAGAATATGTTTTCTTTAATGGCGATTTTCTTAAATCTAGGCGAAATATTTGTTTTGAGCGAAGTTCTTAAATTTTCTTGTATGAGATCTAATCGATTGTTGTTTGACTATTTGCAGTCAATTGAGGTAAAAACTTTGAGAATTCTGTCAAATCAAAAGTATTTGATCATTAAACAATTAAGCTGTAATTTCAATGTATAAATGTATACAAGAAACATGCTTTTAAAAGTCTTTGAATATTATGAATCAAAAGGATGCAGCCTCTGATGTATGAATGTGCTATGTCTGTGTCTGTGTGTATGAGCTATGTTTGTGTGTATGTGTGTGTTGATTTAATTTCTACTATTCTTAGAAGCATTCCCACTTACGATGAATGCATGTTGCATAAAGTTGTGCGGTATCTGTGTTCGTATTTCTTATCTCGCACCGTTAATTGGCCAAAAATTGCGTACTTCAAAGTTGATTTTATTTGGTTTGGTTTTTATTTTGAGTAACATGCGCGTTGTAAATAAAGTTCAACGAGCAGTTAATGATTGCGATCTTGACGATCTACTTTTGGCCGAAACGAAAATCCGAATCCGTTAACTGGTTATGGACGAGCACGATATGGCGGGATTTCGAGTACTTGAGCTCGATTTGGTTTCTATAATAACAATGCTGCGTCGTCTGCGCGCGGAATCGAGAGACGATGGCGATTTTCTTGACGGACTGCGCACTTATAGCGTCGATTGATCAGCTTTTATACATGTCGGCTGCTCGGCTTCGGACGTGGACAACAGATGGGTCGGCGGTGCGATGTGGGGCTCTTGATTATATTTATGACGTCTGAAAATAACAGATAGACCTACAATGTGCTAATTACCCATTCAAGATTCTCGCACTTTGGGTTTGGCGCTGATTGCTTAATTGTCTCGTGTATGCCAACATATTTACATAGAGTATACATACATATACATATATCGGAGGCCTAAGATAGGGCTCAAGAATCATTTGACTACCTCTCATCATTTCCAAGGGCAATTAGTTCGCAAACCTTGTACAATCGAATATCAATGAAAATATTGTATATTCCAACCACGATCTTCATTACAATCGATGCATTATAATCTCCAAAAGTTTGGAATTCCAACAATGAAAAGGGTTCTTTGGCATTTGACCTGAACGCTCTTCTCCCTTGAGCGTACCGTCGCTTCTCTCTTACACGAAAAAAAAAACGCATTGCATTGCTTCTCGCAAGGTTCAGCAGTTGTTTTAAGGTCAGAACATAATAATTTGACAGTTTTGTGCACGCGCCGTTTGCATTACAAATTAATCTGGAAGTCAAACACCAAGAATATCATTTGTCAGCCAACCTAAAAATAAACGCAAATAAAGGCAGCCAGACGACTGGACAAATGTTCGAAATAAAAATACTTAATTTTATTTAAACGCTTAATGAACAATTAACATAAAAACTTTTACACGGCGAGAAAAGTGTGAGGCCAAAAGAAAACTCAACAACAAGCAAATGGAATGAACCACTTTTCAATTTTAACTAAAATCGAAAAAGTGCTACGTTTTGCAATTTCACGCATAGCCGTGAAATGGAACCTATGTGAATTCGTTTTCGCAGGCAATTCGACTATTTGGGCGACTTTATGACAATTGAAATTGAACGCTAAAAATTCTAGTTAAAAAAGTTAAAGTTTAAATTTGAACCCTTAAACATGTCCAAACTATATCGACTATTTGAAGTATTTGAGCTAACCATTTCTGGAAATCTTAAACGATTTGGTTCAATGTTTTTCTCTCAGTGCATGTATAGATAGAAAAGAGACAACAAGTGCAAATTATTTTTTTCTATTGATCGATTGCCGACCGTCAGCTGCTGTTCGTTTCCCCTTCCTCGTTCCTCGTTGCTCGTTCCACGTACCACACTTCCACGTTCGACGTCTCACGTTCCAGCCGTTCACTAGTTTCGGCACTCGGTTCACGTGAATCGCGCATGCGTCCGTCGGCATTTTAGTCTGGCCATTTTTACGAGCTTTTTGGCGAATGTGTTGAGACTCCACAGAACTGAACCGAGCTGAACTGCTTTTCGTTTCGATCGGCTGTGTGGGGGCCATAAACCTGGTCGCAAACTTTGATCTCTGATAGCATTTAGCCCTGGCTGCATGCGTAATACACTGCGCAGAATGGTCAGCAAAAGTAAATGAAAATAAATAAGTTCTTGATAACTATTTGGTCGGCGCTGGTGGCCAGTTGGCCACGATAGCCAAATCATGAAGGTGGCGCACACGAATCAATGTAGGTGAAGGCAGCTGCGTTGCTCGCTCGATCCCACGCGGCGTATGAGTAATTGAGGCAGGCCATTTGAAGAGGTCTGGCGCACTGGGTATTTATGGGCCAAATACAAGATTTACGAGGCGGCGGGCCCGACGGCTGTCGATTGTTTTAATTTCACAGCGCAGAGCAATTAAGACTTTCCGAATATTCGCAAATTATAAAAGAACAAAAAATAAATGTTCCAATTAAAAATGCCTGCTTAATTGTCATTCATCAAATGGCAATTTATGGAGCGGCATTCGCACTCGACTGACTGCGTATATTTCGCAAAAATTATATAACACGCACATCTACACACACACACACACACACAAACACAGGCATATATTAGACAGATGCATACATACGCACACAAATATGTCTTTATGCTCATGAGCCCAAAAGCAAACTTTGACGTACTATCATAAAAATAACAAATCGATTCTTTGAATTCTTGTGCTTATCTGATATTTCTATACCTATTTCCGTATTGAAGGACCGCGGGACGGACTGGCCCAGAAAATAATTCGACTAGCAGATATCCTCATTTGGTTGGACAGCAAAAATCAAGGCTTAAATTTGAGTAAATCAATTTGCATAGCGTAAAAGTTTGTGGTTGTGGCAACCTTTTGCTGACTGTAACACTTGCAACTGTTGCGGCAACCCTCTTTTGGCAATTTTTGATAATTGCAGGGTGTATGGTTTTAATAAACGCGACACTTTTATATGAGCCCCCCAATTGTCGCGTCTAACTCTATTAAACAATTTATGCTTTAAACAGCTGAATTGCTTAACTTCTTTATGGGTGCGCACAGTCAGGTCCCGCACGCGTATTTATTCTATAATAAACTTATCTAATAGTCATGTGCATTGCGGTGACAGCACCCACCAAGTATATCCCACACTGGAGCCACAATACTATCATGAGCACTAACGAGTCTGTCAAGGGCACACACACACACACACACACACACAAGAAAATATATAAATAATATAAAAAGAAGGGCTTGATCTCGTGATCGGGTATGGGCTACATTGTCCAGCAGTCGGTCCTCCTGTTTTCAATTTGATGAGCCGCCGGGTGAGTTCACATTAAAAACAATGCCAGTCATCATCATCCGACGTTGTCAATTGACTACGCGGCTTGCCTCAATTTGTTGTAATTGGATTGCGTGCAACTCTTGTTGTTGCTGCTGCAGCCGGGGGAGGGGGCGAGGGTCAGGTGCTAGTTTCAGTGCCAGTGCCAGTGCCAGTTGCTGGCTAGCTGCGATTTAGTAATAACCACAAAATGGAACAATTTCTGAACCTTCAATTAGCGTTGATTCAATTTGCAAAAATACTCATCTAATTCTGGGCAAACGTTCGCCAGCCAGAGTCGAGCCCATCAAAAACTGCAGTTTATGTAACTTTTTGCTTTTTGTTTTCACTTTTTGCCCCCTTGTTTTAAAATGTTTATTTAGCTTTGCAACAGCGTACATAGCTAACACCTACAACATTTGCCACTTGACATAATGACAGCCACATTTGAAAGGCACAATTGCTAAATATTCCAGTTACCAGATGCATATATATTATATATATTTATTTTAATTTGAAACAGTAACAATTTACTATATTTATTGTTTTTGAATATTTTTCTATCACTTCTATCGACTTGCGATTCCTCTTTTGCTCCAAATTTCATATTATTAACCTAGAACCCAACCAACTACCCAAAAAACAACATAGCTTAAATGAAAGACTGTTGAGAGCTTCTCAGAGAGGGAAACTTCAGCGCGGAAAGTAAGTGCGAATCGTGAACTATGGATTACAGAAAATTAGTTAACTGCCCAAACGATTGAATAAATTTTAAATTTTATAAACTACTTTGGTGGTTCGAGTGCTAATAGTTGCCTAATCTTAAGAAAAACGACCTTATCACGGCTGTTGCTGGGTTTGCGCCAAGAAGTACTTCAGCATGCTATCAAAATTGACTGCAATGTGTGTTCCACACAAAGATTATTAATTGAAAATGATTGATTATTGATCAATAATTAGACGAGTTTGCTTAATAAATCGTATAGTTCTGAATTGAAGTAGGCTGGCATTTGGAATTTTCACTGTCATAATAATATTCCACGCGGTTCTGTGCAGTCAGAAAGCATTTATCAAAATTGTCTCAAACATATTCTCACACATTTTGTACATCACCCAAGGCAAGAAGAAAACGTTTGAGATAGGTAAATCACAATCCAATATCGAAGTAGAATGTCGAACAGCCGCATATTGAGCGCCGAGGAAGAGCTGCAGCTGGATGCCTGGCTCACGATCAAACAGATCAATCTCAACAATCGCACACGTCGTGATCTCTGCGATGTGGCGAATGTGGCGAAGCTGTTCAAGGAGCTCGACTACAAGCTGGTGGAGGCACACAATTACTTTTCGCACAGCAGCCTGTCCTTGAAGCTGCAAAACTGGGAGACCTTCAATCTGTTGGTGCTGCGCAAGATGGGCATGACACTGTCGCGGCAAGCGCTCGAGGATCTGGCCACGGGTCGTCTCGGTGCCATCAAATCGCTGCTCTTCCAGTTGATGTGTGCGGAGCGCAATGGGATCAGGCTACGTGCCGGCTCGCGCACATGTCTGACAGCCACTGGCACTGGCCATGGCACTGGGACTGGCACCGATGTTGAGATGCTGGACGAATCGATGCCGGTCCACACGAAGGTTGTGCGCAGTTGTGATCCGCAGTCGTTTCTTGATGCCAAGTATGAGGAGCTGATTCGCGAGAGCAACCAGAAGGACAACGATATTAGCTCAATAACTGACAGGATTAAGCATCTGGAATCCGTCAAGCTGATCAAAGAGAATCGCATCAATTACCTCATTGAGAATCTGGCCCTGCTTTCGGTCCGCACGCTAACCATGCAAATTCTGTGTAGAAATCCCGAATGGAAACAGAAACAGATGCAAAAGCTGCAGCACAAGCTGGATATAAGGCTCAAGAAAAAGCAGCTGAAGAGACAACAGAAAAAACTGCATAAAAAACAGCTAAAAGAAACAATGGCTTTAAAATAAATTCTCATTATGTCGGCTTGAATATGTTTGTTTAGCTGAAAAAAAAAAACAAATCGAATTTTCTTGCTGTGGCTTTAATTTTTCCCATAGAAAAAAATTCCTTGGGCGTCGATCGGATTTACGAATTGATATCATGCTCCATTTCCGCCAGTAACTGTGAAAAATTGGCGGAAATGGATTGTAAGACACAAATTCACTTGCAAATGGGTGAAAATATGAATGGTGGCCAGTGCAACGCCATATATACATAAGCATATTAAAGTATTAATTATTCACTTTCAAAATAATATAATATGTGTTCATTGAACACATTATCAGGATAATATTGCGAGGAGCAGACCGTCCGGCGGGCTGGGAAGGTGCTCAGGCTTGGGCTGCAGAAATTTGTGAGAACGGACAGCTTGAGCCTTGAAAGTTTGAAGCCAAACTTTTCTAATTGCCTGCACAACAAGTCAATTAGCGGTTGGTCAAAAGCCAAGAGGGTGTATAAAAAGGAAAGCTCGCTTCGACAGTGCTTGAGAAACGTTTGGGTTATGGCAGGCTACTTTGGATTCCGCTTCCTGTACAGAAATCAGCCGCTGTCGCTATACTTTTACGCCGTGCCGCGTCTATGCCTGAACCTGATGGGCTTCTGGCCCGGACCGCTGCAGTGGCGGGCGCTCGTCCATTTTATGGTCCTGGCCATTGGCGTGGCAACTGAGCTGCACGCGGGCTTCTCGTTTGCGCGAGCGGGCGAGATAGCCATGGCCCTGGAGACGTTCTGCCCGGCTGGCACCTCGGCCGTCACCTTGCTGAAAATGTTCTTCATGCTCCGCTATCGTCATGATCTCCTATACGTGCTGACCCATCAGCGCCAGCTGCTGTTCCAGAAGAAGCCCCTATCGGCCGAAAAGCAGCAGCTAATGCGTCATCATTCCGAAATGGCAGCCCGCTTCAATTTCTGGCCACTCTCCGCCGGCTTCTTCACGTGCACCATGTACAATCTGAAGCCAATGCTGGTGGCCATGCTGCTGTATCTGCAGGGACGGAGCGATGCGATTGCCTGGAGCACCACGCCCTTCAATATGACGTGAGTTGGATTTGGGTGGGGTTGGGCTGGTGTGGGGCATGAACTTCTCGAGCAGTAACTGTTCCCATTTGCCATCCATGATGCAGCATGCCCCGCTGGCTACTCCATGTACCATACTTTCCGCTCACGTACATGTTCATCGCGTACACCGGCTACGTAACCATCTTCATGTTTGGCGGCTGTGACGCGTTCTACTTTGAGTTTTGCGTCCATATTGCCACGCTCTTCAACTTTCTGCAGGCGGACACACGTGCGCTCTTCCGGCCGTACAAGGGTAAGGCCAAAAGGCAGCACCATCAGAGCTCTAATACCAACAGCTGCTCCTCCTCCTCCTGCTCTTGCTCCTGCTCCTTCTCCTCCTCCTCCTCCTTCTCCTTCTCCTCCTCATACAACTCTCTCGTTGATCCTTTGTTCGACAGGACTTGCGCAGATATGCGGCTTGAGCAGCCCACGCTTCGAGGCATCCCTGGTGCAGCTGATCGAGCGACACAACAAGATCTTTGAGCTGACCCACTTCTTTCGGCAACGCTATGCGATCATCACACTGGCCCACTTTGTGTCCGCCAGCATGGTGATCGGCTTCAGCATCTTCGATCTGCTGACCGTCGGCGGCAGCGGCCTGGGCACCCTGCTCTATGCGGGCTACACTGTCGCCGCCCTCAGCCAGCTGCTCATCTACTGCTATGGCGGCACTCTGGTCACGGAGAGCGTTAGTGCCATTCGCCTATTTGGGGGCGTCCTTGTTGATTGTTAATCCATCTCATTTATTGCAGAGCGCTCAATTGGCCACCGTGATGAGCACCTGTCCGTGGCACCTGTGCCTACCCAAGCATCGGCTCTATGTGTATCTCTTCATCATGCGGTCGCAACGTGCCCTCACCATGGCTGTGCCATTCTTCTCGCCCTCGTTGGGCACCTTTGCCGCTGTGCGTTCCAAATCTGGATCTTACTCTGTGCTGGTCCGGTTTTCGCATTTGTAGTTTAACTCCTTGTTATTTTTCAGATTCTGCAAACATCTGGTTCCATTATCGCCCTGGCCAAGTCTTTTCAGTCCTGAGCTCCTCATCTGCTCGATCTGACAAATATATTGCAATAAATGTGAAGTCAAACAGTATCCTTATTGTTTATACATAACTCTGAAGTGTTTTAAATTTAAGATTAAGTGAATAATATGTGAAACAAACAACGAATACTATCCCGAAATCGCAATTGATATAAACGAAATATATGACTCGATAAGTTCACATCGCAAAATTCCTGGCTGGCTTGCATTTAACAAAGATTCAACTGAAATACCAGGCGAACATAAATGGCAAGCAGGTTGGCAAAATATTGGAATGTTAAAATTTTATTGCATATGCACAAGGGGCACACATGTTAAGCTGCTGTAAGCTCGCAAGCTTTTAGCAGTCGCCTGTTAAGTCGGCTGTTAACAGCAGCAGCAGCAGCTGTTAATTCGACTGTAAAGTCGGCTGCAGTTGCAGTTCATGTTATATAGATGCTGGAATATTAAGTATACGCATACATATTTCTTGAACATATAAATAGGAACAAATGCACAAAAATATAATAAGCATTTTGCCAACCGAAGTGTTTTTTTTTATTTTTAACTTTAATAAGCTCCTTTTCGGTAAATTAAATTTGATATAGGAAACATATGCATTCTTGTGAATGAAATTTACATAAATTTACTTAAAAAATATCAGAAAAATCCAATGGTTACATTCAGAAAAACTTTCAAATGGTTTTAACTCGATTAAATAAACTCCGATCATGGAAAGATGAGCAGTTTTGTATCATATCGGAATGGAAAAAATTTGGATGTTTTGAATGCTAATCAACAGTCCTTATCCATATAAGACCGTAAAAGTATCTTTATGAGCAGTTAGCTTTGAAACATGACAAAGAAGCATTTCTTATAGATGAAAATAAGTGGATAATAGAGTTTTAATCTGTATAACTCTATGAACATGCATGTAAAAACTGCTTTGATTCAGATCATCTGGCACATCGGTGCAAAAGAATTCCATAAGCCGAAGATAAGTATACTTTCTTGATTCCCCTCTCCCCCCACTCACCTCTTCCTCCCACCATTATTTGCCGTGTCAGTTGCTGCTTGCGTATTGAACGTATCGCCGTATCGACATGCAAGGCGCCACGCACCAGCGCCCAAGCGTGCCACAGCAACAGGCAACAGGAAACAGGCTGCCGCATTCAGTGCAACTGCGGCAAGCTGAGTGTGCGGTATGTGCGATAGGCGTAGCTTCTGGGAGCGGCACGAGTACAAGTTCTACAGATACGGCCACATCTATGCGAATATCTATGGCCAGGTGATAATCGATTATGTGCCGCAGCGCCAAATGCGGTCGACGCTGAAGAAGCTGCTCATCGGCTACAGCCATGTGCTCAGCCTGCTGCTGATTGTCGTGCTGCCCTGCTACTTTGGCTATAATTATAGGGCGCTGACGGCAGCGAATGACCGGCGCATGCAGCTGGTGCTGTACGTAACGTTCGCCAATACGCTCATAAAATACGCGACGGTCATAGTCACCTACATGGCCAACACGTTCCACTTTAAGGCCATCAATCATGGCTGCACGCTGCAGCGGGCCCGCCTGGAAGCGGCTTTCGCCGCCAGCTATCGTGGTCCCAGATGGCCCCAGCGTAGCTTTGAACTCTTCATGTACTTCAAGTTCGTGCTGATAAACATCATGATGATTGCCCAGGTGTGCGGCATATTTGCGACGGCCGGCGCCGCTGGCGGGCAGCTGCGCACACAGTTTGCCATTTACTCGTTTGTGCTGTGGAACTACACGGAGAACATGGCCGACTATTTCTACTACATTAACGGCAGTGTGCTCAAGTACCTGCGCCTGCTGCACCTCCAGCTGCGTGCCGCTCTCGGCCAGCTGAGGCGTCTGCAGTCACAGCCGCTGCGGCGTGCCATGTGGATGAACCATTGTGGCCGGCTCTCAAATCGAATTGCCAGGCTGCGTGCACGTTTCGGCGATATACACTCCCTGTATGTGGGCAGCTTTCGGATGCATCAGTTCCAGCTGCTTGGTCTGATGCTGACCACGCTGATCAACAATCTCACCAATTTCTTCACCATCTTCAATATGCTGGCCACACACTCCCTCGCGAACGTCTCCTATTCGATTGTGGTCAGCGGCCTCTATGCGCTTGGCTTCTATGTGGACACCTACATAGTCACCCTGGTGAACGAGCTGATCAAGGTGGAGCAGACGCGTCTCGCACTCACCGTGCGTCAGTTCTGCGACTATCCGACGCTGGAACCGCCTAGGAGAAGTCTAAGCCAAGAGGTGCTCCATGCCAGTTACTCCAACCAATTGCTTGCCTAACATTGTTGCGCTTCCTTGCAGCTGGAACAGTTCTCGCTGCAGCTGCTGCAATATCGACAGCCCATGCTGTGCGGGCTGCTGCATCTGGACCGGCGGCTCATCTATATCATTTCGGTGACGGCCTTCTCCTATTTCATAACGCTCGTCCAATTCGATATCTATCTGCGCTCGACCAAGTAGCCACAGTCCATCCAATCAGCCAGCGCGCATTCCAGCTAATTAGACTAATTGGATCGTATCAGACTCCCGTCAATTGCACGCACTACTTCGATACGCGAGTCCAAGCTAAGTGAGTACTTTTTCCCGACTCGACCCCAAAAACACGAGATTCAGAGCGATACGAAAGGCAACGCACAGGCAGCATATGTTTATATAATACGGATATAATATTCTTAGACTAGTGACTATGTTGTTTATATTTTTTATATATTCTTGATCAGCTGAGTTTTAAAGCTATCACCATAAATGGGTATGTATTTTAGTTATAGGCAGCATATATGTCATAAAAAGTACTATGGAGAACAATCGGTCAAGAAAAGTTTTTATATGAGCATCTCTTTTGCTTTTCAAGATATCTTGATAAGCCTTGGCATTTATTTGTTTCACTTGGCTTCCCAAATATCGGCAAAGATAGCTATCATAGGACTAGGATAGGAAATCTTTCTTGCATCGGACAACTATATCATATAGCTATATAGAAAGAAATAGTCGAAAGACGGATTTTCTGAAATAAACATTTTTGTTCTTCAATAAATCTCGACAAAATATGCCATTTCCCTAACACACGACCAATATCTAAATAATATCGGATAACTTTGTAATGTATAGCTAAATAGAAAAAATCGTTTGTAATTGTGTTTTTTTTTTTTTGCCAGTTACCAGTTTTTCCTAACATAAGATAAAAATCCTTTTAAAAATTTGAGAACTTTATCATCTAGCTGCAGTAGGTTCTATCGGTTAAATATCGAGATATCTTGACCAAAATTAACTTTTACGAGTTTTTCCAGTTTCCTAGTAAATGAGAAAAATCTTATTAACATCGCAGAACTTTATCATATAGCTCTATGGGAAGAATCAAGCGCAAAATGCGTTTTCTTTTGAAGAACTTTTCTGATCGGCAATTATTCTATTCTTCTACCTACCTTCTTCTTCTTCTTTTCATACCAGCAAAATTGTACAGAATCGGACTAACATATCATTTGTCTGCTAATGTCTGCAAGGGTATTTGATCTTCGGCCTGCCAAGCATAGCTGTCTTGTTATAAATAAAATAATAACTAAACTTGTATAAAAGCTATTAAGTAAAAAAACAATTTTTTTTTTATGAATCAGCCAAGGGCTACTTTAAATAAATTATAAGGAAAAATAAATATATCAAATTTCGAAAAATTCAACTTTGTTTGTGTGCATCACCGTGCACCGTGTCCACTTTGGGTCGTGCTTGTCGTGAGCGTGCTTAAAATTTCTGTTGCTCGTGCCCGTGTCAAGCTAAACAACCAACCTGAAAATGCGGCACGACTCATTTGCTGGGCTGAAATCTTTAAGCGTTAAATCCCAAATGATGTACGCTCTATTTGCATGTACACATACACATACACATATACATAGGCATGTATGTATGTATGCATGTATGTATGACAGTCATTAGATTAGTAAATAAATTACGTATTGAATTTGTTGTTTATTACGAATGTCGCATCTTTTGATGAACTTTTAAATAATAATACATTATGCAGAGTTCACAAATTGTTTTTATAACTAATTTGTGTGTACGTGAGTGTGCGTGTGTGTTAGTGTGTAGGTGTGTGCACATGCATACATATATAGTATATATGTATTTAAAATACAAACGTAAGGTGTGCATATGTGCATGTGTTTCTGGATGTACACAAGTGCATTTGTGCCACGACCGCGAATTGTTTGAGGGTACCTCCCCACACACCCCACCCCACCCCACCCACCCCGCTGAACAGAGGGTGTTACTCTGAGAATAAATTGCCTTTCGCTGCACTTTTTGAATAGCTGTTCAGGAAAATATATCGTAAGTATGCGAAACAGAAAGCAAAGCAACTATTTAGGCTTAGAGTTAAGAAGACTCTCATTATACATTCGGAAAACCGAGCAGTATTATTTATATAACTATCCCATACAGATGAAATCAGGATTATGCTCAGAAGAAAGCAGTTGAAGGCGAGAGGAAATTAACAGCTTTGTGTTCTGTATAGAAATTGGGATATTAAATATATATCAATTGAAATCTTAGCTACGTGAATTTTTAACAATATTAGCTACGCATTTGAACTCATTGTTAACTACATACTTACATATGTAATATATGTAATATATGTGCTGATATATAACATATTATTTAAATTTAACAAGCAATCAAATAAGTACATTTTGTTTTTAAGCAAAAACTGTAACACTTAACAACAAATCTCTTGATGATAGTTCATGAACTTCTTGATTACTTTTCTTAACAGGCATAGAATTAGTGAAGGGCCTGTGGGGGGTGTGTGTGCGTGTGTGTGTGTGTGTGTGCTGGGGGAGGTATGAATTTTGAACAGGGGCTACGATCAAGCAGCAACAGCTTTTCAATCAATTTGAACTAAATTCCTTAAGCTGATATTTAAGATGTTCGAGCAGATATCACAGCCCGCAACTGAATATTTTCAATTCTCAAATCTACAATAAATAGCATGTGCTGCATTACGGATTATTATACTTAACTATATAAATTTATGTAATTTTATCTGGTTTCTTTTTCATTTTGTTATACTTCATTTTTTGCTTTGATTTAATACCGACAACAATAACTGATAAAGGCACCATTTTGATGAAATGCTTCCACAAAAATTTTAAGTATACGCTGACAAAATTTACGATATTCATCGTTTTCTTCATCATGTTGATGTAGCACAAAATTGTTTTGAACAATGGGATCGTTAAATGCCTTTCAGTATTAGTTTTAATACACATTATAAATATGTATTGTTTTCTGTGTTATGGTATTATTTAATTTATCTAATAAATGTTTTTTTTTATTTTGTTTTTTTTTTTTCATTTTTCTTTCTTTTTGGTAAATTCTTGCATATATTTTCTAAGGCTACGTCAAAAATTGTCATTTGTTTTTTGTTTTTCATTTTTGTTTTCATCATTAGAAATAGGGCATTTCATATATAAGCAATGTATGTGTGTATGTAACTTGGATATACTCGTAAATGCGTTAATTAATTGCATTTAAGGCTTTGGAACAGTTACCTTGACTTTGAAATATATACTATGTTCTATTAGAAAAGAAAGTTTATCGCATTTTGGGCTTAAAACCCCATAAGTATGTGAAATTCTTCTATATAAGATACATACAGTAAATCGTTATTAAATCTATTCATTTCATTTGTTATAGTATATACTTATAAGATATACACTTTCTGTTATTTATCTATCAACTATTTAAACATGTCCCCACAAACGTTTCCAACCAAGCATGTGTAAAATTTGCCATTGATTTTCAATTTTCATTCAATTTCTTTTGTATCTTGTATGTACTTTAAATTGCTTTCCGTTTAAATTTTGTTTACACAGGCGCGAGGTACTTCACTAAGAGATTGCAAGGCGGGTGTTTGGTAGGCAGAATATTTATTAGATTATCGATTGAAAGACAAAATCCGTACAATATGTACATACTTAAAGAGTGAAGGAGTCGTCTATTCGGCACACATACTGTGGCCACTAATATTAATGAAAGTAACTGTATCATAAGAGCCACGTATGAGTGTGCCACATACATGCATATGCCATATATGCCATATAAATGACAAATATCGAATTCAGAATTTTGGTATCCCAAACACAGTCCTAATGCGCACCGAATGAATTGTGGGCATATCGCTCAGTTTAGTTAGTACACAGCTATTTCGTCTAAGGCTTATAACATTTTGGCATTCTTATATACTATACTATATACCCAATCTGGAATATATACGCCATAAGAATCGTCGATAAGTGTGCCATATCCTATTTGCCTAGATTTTCTTTCACATTTTTCGCAGTCGTGGCTTTAACGGTAGATTTTCACAAAATTTAACTCTGTGTGTGTGTGTGTGTGTGTGTACTGTACTGAAATGTTTAAATGTTATACATTTTTTTACAGTTTTACAAAATCTTGTTTTCTTTATAATTTGTAACTTTTTCACACCTCCTCTTGAAACTTTTCTTGGAAATTGATTAAAAAGTTGTTACGGCTTTGATGAAATATGTGTTGTATTTTTTTTTGTAGTTTATTTTTATTACATTTACTGTTTTTTTTTTTTTAAGATTTAAATTAATATAATTCGCTTAGGTTTGTGTTTATTAAATACAACAATGCATTTTGCGTACTATGTGAAAACGAATTTTGTATGCATTGTTTGCACGTACATATACTGTTCAATGTTCATAAAGCAGGGATCGAAGGTATTATAATTTACAAAATATTGGTATTACAAAAGTAAAGGACAGAGACGATAAACAAAAAATTCATATATATATTTGCAAATGTTTCCCTTTCCATAAGACATACAGCTATGTACATAAATGCACAACGTATAACGTATTTCTTTTCGATAGATTTTTTCAATATTCTGGAAATTGGAGACACACACGAAACAAAAAAAAAAAAAATCATAATATTAAACTTGAATTTTACTAAATTTCTTAGAAAAAAATGTATAGAAAATTAGAAAAAAAAATAATGGGTTATTAGCAGTTATGTGCGTTGTCTATAATTTATAAATTTGTTTGTTTGTTTGTTGAACATTAGCTAATTGTTTGCTGTCAATACAAAAAAAAAAAATTTCAATACCAACAAGGTATTTAAGTTGTTGCATATTCAATTGTAAAATTAAACCGTATCGGTGTATATTGTTTATATACTATATATATTGATATATATATAAGTATATATAATATATATATGGGTGTATATGTTGTATTGATCGTAATATGCGTATGTGTATGTGTTCGAAATCAACACGACGCTTTCACAATTAGTTAATGCTGTCTAACATATATATCGTATGTTAAATAGTAAAATGACTTTTTGTATTGAAAGAAGTGATATTGCCCTCTCTCTCTCTCTCTCTCTATATACTCATTTTAATATATATATATATATATATATAGCGCATGTATCTATATACATATAAATATATAGCTCGTTGCTGACGCTTTTCTTTAGTTAGGCTACATGGTATTTGTGTACATAGATGTGTGTGTGTGTTTGTGTGTGTGTGCTTATGCAGCATGATTCTTATCGTGTGATTTGTGTTGCATTAGGCAAAGGCGCGTGGGGAAAAAGTACAATACATCTAACAACAAATGCACCAACTTAATGTCGTCGTCTTCGTCGTCATCTATTTACGTTTATATATACCTATATATTCGTACGCGCCAACTGATTCAATTTCAATTGCTATCCCTCAACGTAGTATATCTGACGCGTGTCGCACTTAAAGATTTATATACCTATTATACATACATATACAATATATGCATATGTATATAATAATGTACCATATTATCATTAGCGTCAATATAACTAAATCGCTATAACTCTCGTATAAACATCAACATAAACAAACAACACTTGCGCTTAACGAACGTTCTCCTTTCTAATCTGCTTCCTTCCTCATCTGCTTCATATTATGTAGATCTTACGATTAATATGCTTTCGGTTTATATGGATGTGTGTCTGTTTTTATCAATTTTGTTCTAACTTAAACTAAACAGCCGCCGCTTCAGTTTGAACAGTTTGTCCTCACAGCAAGAGAGCTAAGAGCTAATAATCAAGAATCTTGATTTAGTGTGTGGTAGAGTGTGCTCCTATTGAACTGCGCCGGCATATGTTAATTGTTTATAGAAAAAAAAAAACAATAACCAATCTAATCATGAACAACATCGGTTTGACTGCTGCGTATTGTTGCAGCTGTTGCAGATGCTGCTGTTGATGTTGATGTTGTTGCTGTTGCTGTTGTTGGTGTTTGCATCGTCGTTGTGTTGTTGCATCAATGTGACGTTTTCTGTTGCGGCTGATTTGTTGTTGTTGCTGCTGTTGCTGCTGCTGCTGTTGTTGCTGCTGTTGTTGTTGTTGTTGGTGTTCTCGAGACAGGTCGACAACGTACTCGAGGCGGCAGTGTCCATGTTGTTGTGGCTGTTGGTCATAGAGATTCCTTCGATGGTACCCAAATAGTTGGTCCCGATTGCGACCAAATCATTGATTTGACTTTGCTATATATTTCTTCGATTGTATCGCCTTGTACAACGCCTGCAACGAGTTACAAATTTTAATTATTTTTATACTTTAACAAAAACAACAACAAGGCAAACGCAAACGCAAACGCAAACACATACCCGTAAAGTATTCGCCGAATTCTTGCTCCATTTTGATAGCGCGCTCATATGTTTTCTTTGCCTGCTCCTCGGTCATGCGACGGTTCATTTCCCTGCAACGAGTGCATTGTAAATATAGAACTGCATATATTTTCATTTTATATTTGAAGACTTACATCACAGAGTCCACAGACTTGGGCTTTATGAAAACCGCAACCGGATAGAGTTGCGCAACCTGCAAGCGCTTAATTGCATTGCCCGAAACATCCAGTATGCAGTGTTTGCCCCTTTCGGCCACCTCGCGCACACTGGCCACCGAAGTGCCATACAAATTGTCATTGTATTGGCCAGCTTCGATGAACAGATGGTTCTGTATATCCCGCTCCATTTGTTCGCGCGATGACACAAAATGATAGTCCCGACCATCTACCTCATATTCGCGTTTCGGCCGTGTGGTATCTGTGGCAGGAGTTCATTAGTTTAATTCACAATTGCTCAAGCTTAAACTTCGAATCTTAAACTTGTTGAGAATTACAAGCGTCAATTTGAATCTTTTAATTTAAGTAAGATTTCTAATTCCTTCAATATTGATTTGTTGGTAAAGACTTACGTGGCACACATGAGCCGAACTTGTCCGGATATTCAGATATCAAATCGTCATTGATACGATCCTTAAGTGGTCCCAATATTATAACGGGACGTGTATAGCTAATGGATAAACGCTGCACGGCCTCATAGGACAGCACGTTCTCCTCGGAAGCTGTAAGCATAGTAGGCAACGGTATTAGGTTTTGTGCGGGTGCAAAATAAAATGTACAGAATGAATGGAATAGGTACTGGGGGGTTAGGTTAGGATAGGGTTAGTATTTTGGTTTTATTTTAATTATTCTTTTTTTTTTTCTCAAGAAATCAAACAGTTTTTTTTTTCATATAGGGTTTAAAGTTATATAGTAGTTTTTCAATTTGGAACAGAATATGCTCAAAACTAAAAAGAAAGTGAAAGATAGAGAGATACCAAGAGAGATAGAGCGCAAAGGTTGTTCAAATTTATTTTCATGTTTTTTTCTTTCTTGTGTCCTTATTAGTTGGTTGTAAGC